>VUQG01021659.1:0-13290 GCA_015106755.1 Etia nguti | reverse complement strand
AGCTGGACCTGATTTGTCATTTGATTCTTGGAGCTTTATTGTTGCCATCAACAGTTTGAGAAATGTTTTCACCACTTATCATATCCAAACTCCTGTTTGGAGTTTTATAGAGGCTTTTTGACTTATGGTCTCTGAATAAAGAGGAAGATGCGAAAACACTACAGTCTGTGTGATCCCCTTCAAGCTTTGTAGGTAGCGCTTGACTAGGATCGAGGTGCTCCATTATTTGAAAAGAAAATATGGCAAATAATCTCATTGTTGGATAAGAAAGATGGAAAAATACCACTTCCACAAGGGGAAAGGATTTGAAAGAGGGGAAAGGATTTGAGAAACTTTTAATGATTAGGAGTGATGAAACACCAAGAGCGCTTGGGGGAAGAAGTTAAGGGTGGCTAACAAAACAGTGTTGAGAGAAAATGAAGCTATGTTCCTTGGGGATTAAGCTGACAGATAGCAAAGGTAAAGACTGCCTTCTCTCCAATCTCCTTGGATATCAGGTTTGATCAGGAATAAGGCAGCAGAAGCTGAGTGCAAAAAACAGGACAGAGTCAAATACTGGTGTGCCACTCAAGATTGAAGAGATTTCTATTCTGTGTTTAAAAAAATAAATAAATACAAGGAACTGGAAGCCGTCTACCTTTCAGGTGACCTGTAAAAGAAGCTTCAGTGGAGTAACATCATTGATATACAACTCATATTTGATATTTGTCAATTTTGTTTGCATATACATGCACACTGATGTATAAGCAACACCGAGAGAAATGGTAACGTGGGATCAGTGGGCTGCACTTTTACTCGGCTGAGAAGTGGTGAACCTGAGAAGAATGACAGTAGCAGTGATTAGGGGAGTTAGTCATGCAAAGGCTGTTAATGCTGGATATGGAATAAAATTAGGCAAAAAGATCAGGTAAGTGGATAAAGGTGGACCCCTATGAGAGTTTTTATACTAAGACATAAATCACTTTGGGTTTTAATTTTAAAGGACGAAAAAGTAGGAAGCTGTGTATTGCATTTAGGATCAAAATGACTGTCCTGCCCTACATATCAAGACTTGTCACCTTTCCTTAATGTCTGACAATTTATTTTTATGAAGTGACGGTGCAAAGTTACACCTGTTTGGCTGAGTTCTGTATAATTATTGACTGACCATTTTCTGCAGTGTCCAACTGGTGGCAGTAATGTCATGCTCTCGGAGCAATTTGACTGCAGTGAAACACTGGACCTGTTACTGCTCTGCTTTGGAAGCATCTGTGCATTAAATGTCTATAGTGAGTATAGTCAGTGACATCACCACATTATTCACACAATGGCTGCGGAAATGTCGCTATTTGGCAGGATGAAGCATTTGCATATGGTACATTTTTACTGCCTTTTCTTTGCTGCATGACAGCAGTAGGAAACATGGGCTACTTTTTATTTCACAGTCAACACACAAATGGGCCAAGCTTTTGGGAGGGAGGGGTGGGGGTGTGGGGGGGTGGGTGCTATAGGGCAGAAAGTAGCTTTAGATTCCCCTAAAAACAAATTTATTAAAACAACTATTTTATATATATCAAATGAATTAATGGCATTAAATTTAGTTTTATTTCCCATCAAAACATGACAGGATTTTAAGTCAAAATTAATCAATTTTAAATGAACCAACAATGCCACACAGTGAACCAAGGGCTTTTAGTGCTTTCACTGCTCTCTGTCTATGCTCTGACTCTATTTGCTGAGAGAATAAGAAAAACAGACCCCTTTGCTCCCTAGAAAAGCTCATTCTTTTGGAAAATTGAGTCACAACAGTTACGCACATGCATCCAAGATTAAATGAAGCTTACATTCCACCTTGAGAAACAAAATAGTTGGGATAGTGAATCTGTGATCACTGAGGTAGAGATAATGGTGAAGCTTACTTTCCATCCTAGGCCCCAGTCACACAGGCTGTAGTTTAATTAGAAGATGCCTTCTTGTCTGCAAACACTCACCAACTGCTTGCCAATTGGAAGTGAAACATGGAAAAAGTAAAGGTTGTGGCTTACTGCTTCAACCAACATGTTTCAAGAGTTGCAAGGTTTGTTTTGAAGGCAAACGCTGCACACAGTTTGAATTCCGGTGACATTTATAATCCAGAACTCATTCACAAAAGGTGACCTGTTATCGGCTGATATCATCATGCTGCATTCATTTATAAAATATATATTCAGTGCAGTTCTCCCCAACTAATATAAAGCCCTTTTTTCAGAATGACTAATCTTACAGTATGGCTTATAACCTAAAACATCAAGATTTACATAAACAAACCAAGTAAACCAACCCATTAGAAAACCAATCAGGGTGGTTGATTTGTATTGCTTTGTCACACTGACTCTTTGTAAACATTTGAGATATTTTTTTTAATTTTAATTTGAAATGTTTTTCCCATTCTTCCTGGATGTGGAGTCCTGCTGTTAGGATATGTGCAGAGTGTGTTTAGCATTGTCTTACTGAAATAAGCAAAGCCTTTCCACCAAAACTCATTCAACATTAATCTTGCCTTCACAGATGTGCAAGTTAGTCATGCCATGTTCACTTATGTGCCAACACAGCATCACAGATACTGGGTTTTGTCAGACACTGATGTCCAACGTCGATATAATATTACCAATGCGTTGTTCAATAGAGCAGCACAGTTAAAAACATGTCATATTGCTGGCATCCTAGTCAAAAATAACAGAAAACTAAAGTTAGTCTTCATGGCAGAAGCCAATATTAAAATTCTGATTTGTCATTTTTAACCACTGTAAGTTATACTGCAGCTATTCGTGCAGTAATAAATTACATTTCATTTGACTAACAGCTAGTTTAATGACATCTGTCTCACTGAGTGTGGATTGCATTGATTCCAAAGGATTTGGACTTGAAATAAAAAGCAGACACATGCTTAAGCAAGAGGGCCAGACAGAAACTCTTGTTTGTAGAACCTCTGTGATGGAGAGATTTCCTGATAGGCCAGTGCAGTTCTATAGCAAAGCAAGCGAAGCCGCTCTTCAAACATGCTCTGCCTGACTGGATGTGTTAAAATCACTGTGCTGTAGTTATGTGGTCTGACAGATTGCTTTCTTTTTCACAGTGCAATTGATTTTCCTAAGTCTCTATCTCGTCTTCATTCTTGATCCGCTTGAGCTGAACATCGAACTAGAGAGTATTCACTCCTTCTGCAAGTTTGGAAACTGCTGTGTTGATGAGTGCGGCTAAAAATATGTTGGACTAAGACTGTTTAGAGTGGAGCATCATTGGGAAATAAGTAAAGATAAGCTAAGTGAAGTAACAGAAAGCAATATGAGAGGTAATAATTTTGTCCTGAGAACATCGCTGCTAAAAGCTTATAAACACAACTTTACGTGTCGTCTGAAGTTAGTAAATTCTTTGAATGCATTTTGAGTGTCCACAGATTTTTATAGAATAAAATGTATAATTGCACATAAGTCCTGAGTTTGCATCACGAGTGGATGAAATAAATAAAACACACAGCTTGGAATTCTGAATTAATTAGAAAAATGGGTAATAGTAAGCATTATTTTGATTATTTTGAAATAATGCTTACAGAGCTTTCTTCTAAATCTCAAGCGTAGTTGCATTACACACAGACCATCTTTCTCCACAGACACTCCACAGTCCTTCATTCATTTCATTTTTCTATGCACAGTTTAAAAAATGTTTTGCATTACCTTATCCATGGATTGATGGTAGGTAAGTACCTAGCATTAGCTAATTGGCACTCATCCTTGCTTGATGAGTGCTTTTTGCTTTTTCATCCACCTCAGCTTTACTCATCCATTCAGGTTAACCCCATCCATCTCAGACTTCAACAACACAGGTGTAGAAAAATGTGTAGGCAAGTGCTGCTGAGGTTCCTGCTGACACAAGGTGAAAATCTGTTACTGGTTTGTTCGTTTCTGAATTTTATTTCACAGCTGCTCGCCGAGTACTTGGCAAAAGTTTGCAGGCAAGTTGGTGACCAAAGTGACCAATGCAAATGCAAGGAGGCTGTCAGTGCAACATCAAATACTTGTTTGTAACCAATTTCACTCAGCGACTGCTTGCAAATATTCACCAACCGATTGAAGAATACATAAATTTCTCTAGCAACCTGTGGTTGCCAGGGAGTCTCCGTCTGTTGTGTAGACCCATGGAAGTTAAGCTGCTTTGCATTCACGTGATTCTTAAAGCATTTTAAAAGTTGATGATTATAATAAGTTCACAGGTATCAGTCTGCTGCCGGTTCAGAAATGTACGTTTGTAGTTTATTACATGGTTGTACTTGTATTTCAGATGATGTAGAGTCCAGTTAATCCAGTTAGTTTTTATTCACACTACATTTTATTAAGCTCTTGAAAAGATAAAAACTTATCATTAACCATTGTTTTGAGTAAACACACCAATACTCAGATATTGTTTCTTTAAAGACAAACAGCTAGAGTTACTCTGAGCACCGCAAATGAAACTCCATTTGCCTGTTTTAGGTTGGCAAATGGATATGGCCCTCCAAGTCTAGATTATGAAAAGTGGCTGGAGGGCAGAAAACCCGATACATTTATTACCTTAAGTAGAATGACTGTGCTGAGCCTCTATTGCCTTTTTGTGTTTCAATATGTTTCAGCCTTTGCTGAGAATAGTATAGCAATACACCACAACTGTTCACAGCAAAACTGTGCTAATTTTAATGAAAGATAATTCATTAGATTTGTTTTTACATTTCATAGTTGTTTTAAATTAAATGTATCCCTTATACTAGAAAATAATTAAGTAAATGCAGTATGCCAAGCTCATTCCCACACAGTAGGTCCATAAGTATTTGAGGGAACTGAAAAGCAGACTTCCCCCTTAAACTGAAGGAATTAAAAGAGGAATAAGAAAAAAATAAGAAGAGGTTAAATAAACAATCTGGTATATTATTAAAAAGAAATGAATGGAGTGACCAGTTCAGCAAGACTTAGGCCTGAAAGAAGTCCTTTAAAGAAGACAGATAAAGTGAATGACGGCTGAATTCCATCCATAATATAAATTTTATATGAAAAAAATGAGGCACATACCACCTCAAGAACAAGAAGGTCAGATTAGAATTTGTAAGTAAACACGTATAAAGAGCCCCCACAGTCCTGAAAAAAAGAAAAAAAATCTTTAAAACCAAGATTAACTTATACTAAAGTGATGGAAAGAGAAAAGCATGGAGAATGAAAGGAACAGCTCATGATCTGAAGCACACCACATCATCTGTCAAACACAGAGGAAGAATTATTACGGCATGGGCATGTATAACTGCCAGTGGAACTGGGTCGCTAGTGTTTATTGATGATGTGACTGCTGATAGAAGTAGCAGGAGTAAATCTAAAGTGTACAGGGCTATATCTCTGCTTAGATTCAGCCAAATGCTGCAAAACTTGTTGGATAGCACTTCACAGTACAAATGGATAATGACCCAAAGCACAGTGCAAAAACAGTCCAAGAGTTCCTCAAGCCAAAGAAATGGGACATTCTTCAATGGCCAAGTCAGTCACCTGATCTCAGTCCAACAGAGCAGCTTTTCAGTCACTGAAGACAAAACTAGAGGCAGAGAGACCCACAAACAAACAGCAACTCAAGGTGGCTGCAGTAGAGGCCTGGCAGCGGTTGCTGATGCCCATGGGCTTTAGACTACAGGCAGTCATTGACTGCAAAGGGTTTGCATCCAAATATTAAAAAAACAACTCTTATATTTAAATATAAGAGTCTGTTTTGTTTTGATTATTTGTTTGTCAAACAAAAGTAATTTATTAAAAACGGGGCAATAAATGTTTACATCTGCAGGTAAGTTCATTCAATTTTTTTGTAAAACTTGAACTAAAGCTAAAAGTTTGAACTTCAATCAGATCTTAATTATTTTTATTTAAATTCCACTGAGGTGGTGTATGGCAGCAAAACTAAAAACTTCAACTGAAGAAATCTATGTACTTAATTGTATATGGCATACATTATATTAATTTAGTTTTGATCTGGAAGTTATATCAATAATTCAACCTAATTTTATGTAACTCTTTCTTTTTTTCCACATGACTGTGGACCGGCTCAGCTCTAGCATCCCTACACACTCAATAACAGGCTTGCAACCATGGAGTGCTTTGCTATTTGCAGGCAGAAGATAAACCAAGGGCCATAAATCAAACAGAGGTTTGTATAAATGGAAATGAAAAGCCTTTGCCATGAATGACAATCGTTTCTCAGTCAAAGAAAATTAAAGAAAGCTAAATCAGACTGGGATTCCACACCCAGTTTGCTTTGTGAATCATTTCTCTGCAGCACTTTTTCCTTTTCGTATGTTTGTGCATATTTTTGCCTCAGGGTAATATTTTCATGAATTAGCATTTGCCAGTTTAGTGGTGAAGGCATTAAGCAGGCTGGAGCATAAGGGCATTAATTAAACATTAAAGCCTTGACTTGAACAGTAACAAGAATTTCCTGGTTGTGCGGAGCCATTCTTTTGCACGTTGTAACAGTATCATGGGCAGCTGCACACAGCACACTGACACTCTTGCCGCACCACACCTATTTAGCTAATTAACTTAATTGGTCAAGTAATTATCATCCCCCTCATAAACACTTTTGTTAATGGAATGATGGGTGTTTTAGCAGTGGCACATGACTCAGAATTATCTTCTGTTAGTTCTTCCTTTGATTTTTAGACTTTCTTATTAATTAAAGCCCTACGCATAATTAGCATATCAATCCTATCATTGAGAAAGTGGTAACATCCTAGGTTAATGGACAATGCTTGCAAATGCAAACAAGCATTGTTCACATGTTCACATTTACCCGTCTTTATGCTATTAAACCTGAAAAAAAGAAAGTGGGTTTTCGAGGCCTGACAATACTTTTTGTGAAACTTTTTTTTTTTTTACAGACATCAACTCAAATGTTCATATTTCTATGACAAAACAAAATTCAAGTACAGCCATGTTTATGTCACAAGATTCCTAAATTAATTCCTTATCATGAGTGTCTGTGTGATCACAAACACTCCTTTGTGTTTCTCTGCCGTTGTATAGCTATAGGTCATGTGGGGATTAAAACATTGTGCGCTGCTAGTATAATCTCCAGTCTCATTAAATCTGAGTTAATTACATAAAGAGCAGTCTTTAGCTCATCCATAGGCATGCATATTTGTGCATTTTCAAAGTTTTCAAGCACTAGAAATTGTGCTGTTTTCAGTGTAAGAGGCTTTTTACGTGAAAATGCAATAACTCTGACATGATGTCAACTTGGCATGGTTCTCTTTAGCTTAGTCTCACATACATTTAATTGAAACTGCTCTTTTGACTATAGTAAATGTGTATGCTAAGCAAGTCTAGAAATGTAATATTGCGTAGTTACATTCTGCCTGTGGTTTGGTTTAGAAACAAAAACGACTTCATCAAGTCTGCTGGAAAGACCATGGATCTTTTTCATAATTGTTGGAAGAATGAATCACTTGGTAAAGGTTACAGAGCAGCGGTGATCAAAAGAAATTCTGACCTTTGAAACAATTTGAAACAGAAGACAGCAACAGTGAAAACAGTCAACAGATTCCTGTTTAAAAATCCACCGTTCTGTTGACCTACCCATCAACCCAGACCTCTCTCCTTGCACAAACTCTGTGGGTCGTCAGACGGGGTTCTCAAAGTGCAGCCATAGCCTGCTGGCTGTACTTTGTGTGCCATGTGCAGGTGACATTGATAGACTGATCTATTCTACCTGTGTACACAGTTCATTTCATACTACTCTTTTAACTCCAGGCAGACTAAACTTCTAAACTTCTTCCTCTTCTGCCTTCCCTTTAAATCAGAACAAAAGTCATCTCATATATACTAAAGATGTACTGTACCATCCGCTGAATCGAGACATTACACACACTAAATGTTTGTGTTTTGCCATCAATCATACTCTGACTTTTGAAAGTAGCACTCAAGTCACCAAAACTTTTAAAACCTCTGCTCTTACAGCTAGGTGAACTCTGTTATTGCTCCATTTCTCTGGTCATAATAGCTTTGGCCACTAGAGGACACTGTCACAGTCTTTTTTTAAATGTTTTGAAGTCTCTTGTAATTAATGTCTACTGTTCAGTCATGATGGGCACGCTTGCACTTGCACACACATTTCCATACAGCACATTTTCTCCCATATCATGCCTTTAACTCAGCAGACGGTATGTTGATATTTCTGTAAAATGCCAGAATAGCATAACATTAATCAGAACAGCCATAAAAATGCATGCCATGTGCTTGCAAATACTAGATAAGCAAGCACTGAGTGATAAATATAAACCCTAGACAGCACCTATACTATACACTGCTATATAGCAACCTTGCCACTGCAGGCCAAATCTGCAAGATGGATTGCTGATGGTCAGATCTGATTGTCTATCGCTGATGTTCAGTTTGACTTTCAAGTATTAAAACACATTCTTCAGTTCTCTGCAGGGCTGTTTTATCCCTGTTTCTCTCTCACCCATCTTCCCTGGGGAGAGGACATAGATGTTTTATAGCCTATACCTTTGTTTACCAGATCACATTACCCCTAAGCAACAATGGAGACTCCCCATAGGCTCCTAATGAGTAAGCAGTGATGGCACAAGGCCTTGCTTCTTTACTTTGAGGGCATTACTGTATTTTAGAGCATGCCACTGTATAACTGTGGATTCTTTGGCATCTGACAGACTTGTCATTTCAACCTCTCTCATTATGGCAGTATATCTCTACTTTCTCTTTAGCTGAACCATGTTCAAGATCAGCATCTGTAGCCTACTTCCTGAAACAAATGAAATTCTGATATGACTTTTTATCATCTGACAGATTTCCACAGAATCAATTAAACATTTGAAAATAATAATAAAAAAAGCATATATCCGTCCATCTGATGAAACTCTGTCCAAACATTCAAAACTTGGAATATCATAGCTCTCCCCGTATGGTGTAAAAACAAAATCAAAAGCATAGCCTTGCAGAAATATTGACTTCCACCCCGTGGTGCTTGTGCCGCATTCATATCTCACAGCAACAGTTCACATATAGACTCCTGTGATGTTACACTATTCAATCAAAATGTGTTAACATCAATAGATCTCCCAAAGCAGACAAGGAATGGTATCTGAAATCTGGAATAAAATTGAGATATAAAAGCCTGAAGGACATCACCTACCAAACACTGTGGGTCTTTGAGCATACCGTAAATACCTGTAAATATATCATTGCATTTGCCTTTCCAAAAGCAGAACACATGGGTACACAGACTAGATGCAGGTGAATATGAGATGGATCCATAGCAGGGCCAGTTTTAGGATGGTAAGACGGACAGCTTGTGCAGGATGAAGACAGGTAAAGAGCATTTCATTCTGATAAAGGGTTAGTTGCCTCCAAAAAAACCTCTCTCTCTCTCTATAGTTTAAAAATCTATACATACGTATGTTAAATGGTAAAAGTTTATTTTCATGGTTAGTCTCCTCATCCCATGAAGGCAAGAATATCACAAGCACCGTTTATGCCCCCACACACCTAGTGGCAGGCTCTCTCTCAGTTTCCCCGCAGTCAGTTAGAAAAGATGCAAAAAGGAAAAGAAAATTCAGAAGCAATTCAAAGTAATGGCTGTTTTCCCCAACCATAACCGTGGCAAAACACATCAGTTTATGACGTTACGTTAAATGTGTGGGAGAGAGGGAGCGTCACGACACGTGTTACCAGCACAAAAGCTGCTGCAACAGGTAACCTGGAACTACACAGAAACTCTGACTTTATGTTAGGGATAAAAATAACACAAACAACATTATGAGTCATCTACACATTTTAAAGCAGGTGTGACTCTGTTTTTCTTTTTCTTTGTTTTTCCAAGCACACTGGGGCCACGTGTGTGCCTATGTGCTTTACTTGTTACCTTGCTCAGAGTGCATGGTTGCGAACGCCCCTTCACCTCTGCACGCTCTGAGAGCCACAGCGGTCAGCTTTCAACCTATGTGTGTTTGTACATCTGATCATGTTAAGAAAGGAGCGTGTGCTGTGGGCAACATTAGGGGCAGGCTGTAGGCTGCCAACCCCATCAGAGGATGACAACAGTACTGGTATTTTCTGGGCTACTTTTTCATTGGGTGAGCAAAAACAAAATGATTTTTCTTAACTCCTGCCCATAGCTGAAACCAGCCTAGATCTATAGAGAAGGAGCAATCAGGGGATGGAGCAGCATCCCTGGCAGAGCTTGTAGCCACATACCGGTGGCTGATGGCTGTGGCAGACAGTGAGAGTCGGCAAGCATTTGAATGAAGCTGTGGTTAAGCAGAGGAGTTGAAACTTGGGAGTGGGCAGCCAGGCAAATGGAGAGAAGGTGAAACGTGGCTGGGCAGCAAAGTGACACGTAAAGCAATCTGAACACTGGAGAACAACAGTAGTTAATAAAAAAATAGTAAAATAAAACAAAATGAGGTCCTAATGTAAGTGAACAAGGGAAAAGGCCGAACATAACTACCAACAACAAGAAAGCCAGAATGATGTAGTAGCAGGTGATAGCTATACTGCTCGTGATGAGATGATGATGGATGCTGGGGAGGTGAAGGGAATGCCATGCCTATGACTCACACACAGAGAGACAACAAGACAGGCAGGGAAACATAATAAGAGACAAAAGGAAAACAGAGGAAACAGAGGGAGACGAAAAACCGCGGACACGAGACTAACATTTTGCAGTCAAAGTCTCTCTCTTGAGATCATCTCTCATTTCTTATGTAATTAGCTTGTGTGAGGGCTCTTAATATAGGATAATGATTGTCCTATGCTCAATAGAACATCCATTCTTTTCTCACTAGAGACAGATACTTGCAGGCTATGTGCAGGGCTCTGACTATATGAGAAAATTAGAACTGCATCCCTGTTTTGTTTTTTTGTTTTTTTGTTAGCATGAGCCATTTGGGTTTTCTAACTCTGAGAAATGTTCGAATACTAATATATAGTTAGAGTAGTTGCTTTGTACTTGCACTTAAGATGTTTTGTGTCCACAGATTGCTGCTTGTAAGTGAACCAGCACTGAGTTCCAGTACTCTTTGAAATTCAGCTGAAGCTTTGGAAGAAGAAGACTGCACTTAAAGTATATCAGTGGGGCAACAAACAGAGTGCTCTAAAACAAACAAACAAATGTTGACATCTTTGCCATTAATAGTAATGTCTAATAATAACACTGCTTATTGGTGGTGGACTGAGATCAGCTGAGAAAGCACACTGAAATACAGTAGGTGTAATTAAAATGTGCTTAAATTTCTGCAAAATGTTCACTTAGTTATCATTAATTTGGAGGGCTTTTTGTTTAGGATAGAGAAACAGTGCATCTACAGTTATTGGCTGAAATTTGTGGTGTTTGCTTATTTTTTTTCCTCAAAAAAACCCATTATTGGTCGTTTTGAGAATAAAATAGAATTTTTCAGATTAAAATCAAAATACTATTTGGAGAAAAAAGTCAAAATTATATTTTGCGTATAAAGTTGACACATGGAGATTAAAGCCCTCTACAAAATGTCTTGTGAGTGTGAGTATTATTGAAACTGTACTTCAGAATCAGTTTTATGTACAAGAAGAAACACAAACTTGGAAGATTTGGCCAGATTTGTGCAAAATGAAATGACTGGCAATGGACACATGATTCTGATACGGTTACACCCTCGTGCAAAAAAGAGGATGTATGTTGCACAGTTAGACAGCTGATCAAGGTGTTTCACTAACCCATCTACACAAGGCATTTTGTAGCAGGTATAGAAAATAAAAAAATTGTATTAGTTTTGCTTAATTAATTTTCTGACTTCTCTGAGAAGCCCAGTGTGCCTGCTCTGATTTGGATATAAAAATGCAAATTTGGTCATTTTTAGTTTTAAACTAGTTTTTTGACCGATGTCTAAAATGTTTGTGTTCACTCTCATAGGTTGTTTAAGCACTGCATATCATGTTACCTGGCAAGTAGTCCTAATCTTAACATTAGATATTTACCCAGTATGTATATAACGTAACTATTGTAGCTATTGTGGAATTTCTTACATGAAGAATTGCATTACTTAGACTACCTCTAAATCCTCAGGGTAGGGACATTAGTGCTGATGCTTTTGTGAGGCACCCCACACCGAACTGCCCTACAATTTATGCCAGCCTATTTCTGGCTCTCCTTCTTATGTCATTAAATCTCTCACCACATTGGGCTGCTGTTAGATGGGGGCCAGAGCAACAATTAACCAAATTTAGCTAATCTGACATCAGCTGAGTTCATTTGCAGGGCCTGAGTTTTGCTCTTTTGCAATTTGGTGCTTCTTGCACATGGACACTGGTTTCCTCTCACTGTATATATTTTTAATCCTTCCTGCCTGAGAGGTTGTGTCCGAGGCATCCAGAAAAAACGCCCACAGTTGTTGTGTGGATTTAATTTGCCTCTGTTGTTTTAACCTGAGCCAAGACGGACACAGATCAGGGCTCTGTGAGGGACATAGCACCTGTCCTTAGAATTATTCTTTTTATTTTTGTCATTGAAGAGTTCTTTGTCAGTCTTGTTCAATGTGCAATGCTTATCATGTATTATAATTGCTATTTTGCTCATTACATCTCATGAAAATTTTAAATACCAATTCCGTATGCTAAATTTGCTTCAAAATTACTTTTAAAAATTTTTAATGTTTAAAAGAACGCAGCAGGGCAGCAAAGTGGAGTGGTGGTTTGCAGTGTTGCCTCACAGCAAGAAGCTCCTGGGTTTGAATCCACCATCTGGCTGTTCAGTGTGGAGTTTGCATGTTCTCCCCGTGTTTGCATGGGTTCTCTCCGAGTACTCGGGCTTACTCCCACAGTCCAAATACATATGTAATCATACAGTGGCTTGCAAAAGTATTCGGCCCCCTTGAACTTTTCCACATTTTGTCACATTACAGCCACAAACATGAATCAATTTTATTGGAATTCCACGTGAAAGACCAATACAAAGTGGTGTACACATGAGAAGTGGAACGAAAATCATACATGATTCCAAACATTTTTTTACAAATAAATAACTGCAAAGTGGGGTGTGCGTAATTATTCAGCCCCCTTTGGTCTGAGTGCAGTCAGTTGCCCATAGACATTGCCTGATGAGGGCTAATGACTAAATAGAGTGCACCTGTGTGTAATCTAATGTCAGTACAAATACAGCTGCTCTGTGATGCCCTCAGAGGTTGTCTAAGAGAATATTGGGAGCAACAACACCATGAAGTCCAAAGAACACACCAGACAGGTCAGGGATAAAGTTATTGAGAAATGTAAAGCAGGC
>VUQG01021658.1:14011-32688 GCA_015106755.1 Etia nguti | reverse complement strand
GACTACGGTAGCCGTAATGCTCCAACAATCCATCAAGTGGTGCGGCTTCGTAGCTTACCAAAGTCATACTAAAACATTTTTTGACAGATTTTTGAGCGCCGTGTACCACATAAAATCGGTTCGAGGTCAGTAAGCACAACCAGAATTCATACATAAGGCGCACCCGATTAAAAGGCACACTGTCGATTTTTGAGAAAATTAAAGGATTTTAAGTGCGCCCTATAGTGCGGAAAATACAGGGTGGGCCATTTATATGGATACACCATAATAACATGGGAATGGTTGGTGATATTAAAGTCCTGTTTGTGGCACATTAGTATATGTGAGGGGGTAAACTCCTCAAGATGGGTGGTAACCATGGTGGCCATTTAGAAGTCGGCCATCTTGGATACAACTTTTGTTTTTTCAATAGGAAGAGGGCCATGTGACACATCAAACTTATTGGTAATGTCACTAGAAAAAAAAAATGTTGTGCTTGGTTTCAACGTTACTTTATTCTTTCATGAGTTATTTACAAGTTTCTCTTTGTTCACAGCCATTGACATGTCGAAGAGGTTAACACGTGAAGAGCTTGCTGGTTGTTGCTAGGTGAAACTCATCACAAAGAGGTGTGTGGTGCAGTGAAAACCTTTTTGTGATCGCTTTGGTAGCTAGCGGGTTGCATGGAAGACACTCAGTTGTCTGCAAACACGTGCCAGCTACCTGCTAAGCGGTAAAGTGTGATGCAAACCAGAAGCAGAGAACATTTCACTTCAATTTAATTCCGCTGATTCAATTAAATTTTATTTATAGTCACCTGAAGATGTTTTATAATAAAGACCCTACAATAATACAGAAAAAAAACAACAATCCAATAACAACCCCCCTTTGAGCATGCACTTGGCGATAGTGGTCACTGAGCCTGCTTCTGCCTGAGCTTACTTCCTGTTTAAAGGGAGTTCTTCCTTCCCACTGTCACCAAGTGCTTGCTCATAGGGGATTGTCTATTTGTTGTGGTTTTCTCTGTATCATTGTAGGGTCGCTACCTTACAATATGGTGTTGTGATTCAGTGCTATATAAATACAGCTAAAAAAGAATTGAATTGAATTAAACTGAACTGAAACCACTTGTGACCAAGGCAACCTCTAGCAAACAAAAAAGTAACAAAGAGGTTTTCAGCTACACCAATTACACATTTTTCTCTAGAGACCAAGAGGTTGCCAGGGGTTGGGTAACAAGTCTCTAGACCTGTGTAATTGAGGCTTAACTAGAAATCTTGGTTTGCAAGGTGTATTCATAGACTGCTTGGGTGCATTGCATAGACATAGATACTTGCTAATTACTACTAAGTGACACATATGAAATACTAGAATTTCTCTCACTGAAATTGGAACAAAAATGTATTGGATAAAGTGAGTTCAAATACCAATGCACAGCAAACCATGTTATTTAGCAAGGAATTTTGACTAATTTTCGTGGGCATCAACATTGATTCAGCAACTTGAATTAGTTAAGGTAAAGCCATGCAAAGTCATGCAAAGTAGCCATTAACATGTTTATTTCTAATTGAAAGTTGGGCATTGTAACTTGGAAGACAGACTCAAGTAGCGACTCCATTAACTGCAGTTTTTGCCACTTCTTGTTGGCTTTATTTTACAGCAAGGAAGTTGCAGCTTGGTTTCTATTGATGACATTATTTCTTGGCTGGATGCAGTGACTTCCTGAAGTTTTTGCTGGTTTCGTGCCTTATAACCTTATAATGACAGGAAGATAGGTCAAACTATTTCTTCAAGGCAATACCGGGGGTGAACACAGGTTTAAAACCACAGCACAAGTTAAAAACAGAAGTGAGAATCATGAGGTTTGTCTCCTTTTTTCCTGTTAACCTTTTCAGTCCCAGAACATTTTTTGTTGTTTCGTTAATTTTCCTCTTAGAGGTTTAAAATAGCTTAAAATACACCAGTATTTTCCATTGCATTTTTTAGAGAAACCTGAGCTTTTTGAACTGATGAATATGACGGAATATATTATAATTGTCTTACACTTGCCTCAAAATTATTACAAAAGGCTAATATTTTGGAACAATTTACTAACTGTCGCTACCTATGTGACTTTTCTAGAAAGTGAACTCTTTTTTTTTTTTCAATCTGGAAGTGAAACTTCACAGGTTAAGAAACTCTCTCGCAAGAGTCTCCTGGGCTAAGATAGGTGGCATTAACTTACATACTTTTACAACATGGTGGGATTAACCAGAGCTCCGGGAAAAAACCTACTCGAGCATGGGAAGAACATGCGGGGACCTCACTCGGATTCAAACACAAAACAGTCTAAACATGCTGCTGTAAACAACTTCTGCAAAGGTCTATAGATATATGGGGGAAGTTGTTCAGTTGAGCTAGGTCAGTGGTTCTCAGACTTTCTTTTTGCCATACCCTACTTTGGACTGAAAAAAGTTCACACTCAGCACCCCACAATTTTTATCAGTCATAGAAAATGAAGGAAAAACCCTCCAAAGTCAGCAAAGTCTTGTACTTTCGTTGTTCAGTTTAGTTGCACTCAGAGTTTTTCCCCTGGTCCTCCACACCTCACCTGCAGTGGCCCCATGCCCCACAGTTTAAGAACTTCTTGGCTAAGTAAGTACATTTGATGAAATTCATGAATAGACTCATTAGTGTTTATTAAATCAAAAATGCAGCTGTGGCTCAATAGGTACCTCCAATCCAATACTTTGAGTGGCTGATATGAATACGACATAAATACAGATCAATTTATCATAGTTTGGATTGTTGAATAACATTGCCTCTAAGGGACTCATAATAAAGGTTGCATGTAATGTAAGAATCATTCATATAATAAGTGGGAATAAAATACATTAATCCTGTATTAAATACGTGTCTTATCGAGCTTAAATAGCTCTGTTTTTCCTCCCTTGTACTGCACTTTACAGCTGTTGTGGTTCTAAGAAGTAGTTGTAATGATAGGAGCTTTTATTTATCTGCATTTAAACGTCACTTTAAATGTTGGAAATGTAGAGTCTTGTTCTGTTGCCCTGTGGCTGCTGTCAGTCAAAAGCATCACCTCCAGTCCAGACCAGCTTCCTTGGAAACTCTTGGCCTATTTCTGTTTGTCTAGGGTTTTTCCAGCCTGAGGTGGCTATTTTGGTCAGATAAATACACTGTTGTTTTGGGAGCAGGGGCTGAGGAGCATGGCACAGATGAGATCACCTCTCAAGACTCCTGAACAGCAAAACAACAGGCAGCAAGACAAGACAAGAACAGAAGTGGAAAATGAAGGCTTGGGAAATTATTGACATCCCCTCCTGGCTTCAGGTTAGCCTGAGGTGAGGAATCGGGAAAGAACCTGCCCCGCAGTCTCCTCACTGAAGAAGTCATTGAAGAAATATTTGCAATCACTGAACATATTGCTTTGTGAAACTAAAGAGAGGGAGATGTGTTTGATAGGTGTTGACAATATTTTAAGGTCTTGACCACAAAGCTGATGACTGTATTTTGCTATGTGAGTAGTTTGTGTGTGTGGCTTTGAGGCCATGGGAAAATAATGCTCACTACTTTAGAGGGGTTTTCTTTCCCCTTGAGAAGGTGGGAGTGTACTGACGTCTGCGTCATGTTTGCAAAAATGTTTCGTGTGGCCTCACTGTCTGTCTGTCTGTCTGTGTGTCTGTGAGCATGTCTGTGTTGTGACA
The DNA here is from genome assembly GCA_015106755.1 of Etia nguti. Classification (NCBI taxonomy): domain Eukaryota; kingdom Metazoa; phylum Chordata; class Actinopteri; order Cichliformes; family Cichlidae; genus Etia; species Etia nguti. The sequence goes on along the minus strand of VUQG01021658.1, from coordinate 29,005 downwards.
ATGGCAGTGACTTGTGCCCCAGATATCATCTCATCATGGCTACAAATGAGAGTGTGGTGGTGTGTGGGTGTGTGTTGTTATGTACACTCATGTCTGCTTGTATGAAAGAGAGTTTATTGCCAAGTGGTTGTCTGCGGTTCCAGCCAGGTGTGGCATTAGACGGACGGGTGTTTAGCTTTGCTGCCAGGTACTACACCTATGTGGACAAAACAGCTGAACACAGTTTACTCTGTGTGTGTGTGTGTGTGTGTGGGTGTGCGAGCACACAGGTGGAAAGTATCTAAGTACATTTACTTATGCTGTATGTTTTCATTGCATTACATTACAAAAGATTTCTTGAAAGCTGGCCACTTTCCCTAGTAAAAAGAAAGAAGACATTATTATGTCATCACAAACAAGGGAAAGTACCAAGTGATAGAGGAGTTCTCCATTTTCTTTCCTTTCTTAATCATTTAATTACTCTCAGATTTCTTTTTCTGTTTGCCTCTAAACAAAGGGTGTATTTTCTCCATGTTTGCTCAGTTAATTGGTGGCTCTAAATCATGGACTCCGTAAGTGTGGCTGCAGCCCACAACGGTCCACTCCTGGGAAGATTGTCGCATTTAATACGCCCACGAGTGCAGCAAAGAAAGAAAGTGCATGTCATACTATGAAAGCGCAGAATGAGACAAGGATTTCTTTATCAAATTCAATTGTACCAATGTGACCGTCTTAATCATTCTGAACTTTGACATATTGTACCAGCCACTGCACTGATGGTTAAACCAGTTCAGAAGTTCATTTATCATCATGAACCACCAATTTATGAGCAGACAAACCTAAGTACACTCCAAGATTCAGTTGCTTGTGGAAGCAATAGCTCAAAGTAATTGTTTTCTGTATAACTTTATCAGTCTCTCACATCATTGGGGAGTAATTTAGGCCCATTCTTCTTTATAATGTTGCTTCACTTCATTGAAGTTTGCAGTCTTTGTTTATGCAAAACTCACAATATCTCACCACACTACTTCTATTAAGCTGAGGTCTAAACTTTGACTATATCATTGCAACACCTTGTTTCTTTTCTTTTTCTTGTGTTGCAGATTTGCTGCCGCGCCCGGGTTCAGTCTTTCCAACTGTCATGAACTTTAAGATTTAACTTAGAGTCTGAGATGGAGCTCATGAGGGGTTTTTTCACCCCAGTCCAGAGCCTGTGGCATTGTGTTAACACACATCTGAATGCTCTAGACCAGCAAACTGCTTTTATAGAGCTTTTCACACTTGTTAATGATCATTTGATCAAATGGATTTGATTATCAGCACCTGGCTGCTACTTACTCTCTTATTTCCCACTGAAGAAATAAGAGAGTACTTAGTGCATGAAAACTTTCTTTTCACATGACTTTAATTATAAAGTTTTTGACGATTTGATATGTGCATCTTTTCTGCGCAGCCCTAAGTCATATGCTGCCTGGCAAGCAGCGATAGAAAACGTATATCCCAATAAAGGAAAATGCTCCAGCTGTGACCCTTAAATGAGTGTGGGTATACATTTCTCTGGCCTAAATATTATGTTAAATATAATATAACTGAAGCATAAAAACTAAAATAAAAGGTATGCACATCTAAAGGTATGCAACATGACCATGTGATCTATAACTTAAAGCGTCTTTGCTCCCTCTTGATGTATGTCTTGTAGTTTTCTGCACAGGAGGTCAGATTAGGCAGAAAAGCATGCTGGCTTGCATCCTGCAAAATGTGACCAGGTACTGTTTTCATACCGTAAGTATTGGGACATATTAACTGGCATACTAAATAAAAAAGGTGCTATTTTCTGTTGCTGTGGTGCTGTTGTTGTGGTTTCTGTGTGCAGGTGAGAGAAAGGCGAGAGAAAGATAAAGATGCTTCAGAGTAATTACATTGTTAGAAAGTCTACTGTTTTTCTGTCTACAGAAAGTCTACTCCCTGTTATTAACACAAGTTATTATAATTTAATGATTAAAAAAAGAAAAGAAAAAAAACAGCACACACGTGTTTTTAAGGTGTGTGCACCCTCGTGCATCTGGAGCTCCTTAAAGATAGTGTGGGCGGGCATAGTTATGCGCTAAAAATGAGGTCATCATTGCTGTTGATTTATGTGACACACGCTATTACTTACACTCTTGTGATTTCACCAACGTCTCCTCTGACAGCATGAATAATGCATGTCCTCACCGAAAGATGACATCTCCCACTTTCCCCTCCCTCTCATGTGCTGTTTTATAAAGTTTACTTCATCATTACTGACCCATGTCAGCGGGAAATGTGGAGTGTTTGTGTGTAAGTGTGCCCCACTTTTATTTCGAGCTTCTGTGCCGATTATCTGCCATCTTCTATCCAGTTCAACAAGTTTGCTGTCGGAGGTTTATGAAATTGCACAACAGGAAGTGGAAAAGAACGTGTGCATGTGTCTGACGGAGTGTGAGGGGGGTTTTTTTTAAGGCTGTGCCACACCCTAGTTTTAAGAAACAATTGACATATGGTGATCAGCTCACTGGTGACACGTTGAGAAACCGTTTCATCTCAACACAGATGTCAAAATGACTCATCTCAAAAAATATTCCTATGTTTCATTTGAGTTGAGACAAGTATTGATACCTGCTGTAAAACTACATTTTTGCCATTTCAGAGACGTATGCAGTGATTTGCCTGCAGTCTTAGCAAATCTAACTGAACACCAGAGATTAATAGTCATGGATGGGCAGCACATCCTGCTCTGGATGTGCTTTTGACAGCCGAGCTCAGACATTATTGTCCCTCGAGAAGCTCAAAGCCAAGCCACAGGATGACATCTTCAAAAAGCGAGGTCACCATGGTCAGACCAGAATGGGCAAGAGGAAAAAGGGAAGAGCGAAGGAGGGATGAGGAATGGGGGCGGGAGAGATGGGAGCGGAAGGGTTGGGGTGATGGGTTAGGGAACGGAGGACAGCCGTTACTGTCAGCATCCATCAGGGAGCCCAGGGGTGACATGGGAGCAGGCAAAAGAGGATGAATAAACGGAGAGGGGGGGTAGAGGTCGGGGCAGGGAGCCGGCCTTCGACTAGTCACCCCTCAGCCCTTGGAGTAGCCTTGTTTGTTCGCCCCTTACCATCTGTTCACAGTGCAGATGTGCAGCCCTCCAGCTGCTGGATTAATCAAGATATTCTTCACAGGGCCATGATAGTTGTTTTGTTTCGCATGCAAATTTATTTAACTGGAAATAATTCAGGACACGTTACTGATGTTAACTGGCAACATATCATTTATAGTTGGGAGAGTAAAAAATCTGAATAAATGAAAAATAAAGCAACCAGTTCAGAGGATTTTGTGGGAGACATGCGATAGCTGGGCTGATTGCTTAATGAGTATAAAAACCAGACTGATTTTTAACATCATCTGCACCAAATATTCCAGCAATCATTGTTTTCAGATTGTTTTCAGATCACATGATCTGAAGATTTCATTTTCATTTTAAACAGAATATAAGAAAGAACAACCAGATCCCTTCCATGATTTTTGCAATACTACCTCACAGAACCGCGATCAGCTTAAATGCTAGAAAACTGACAAAAAGTGAGAGCGAGTGGCAGGATTCAGCAAACGTGAGTGTCATCAGAGTAATGTTGTGTGTTTTAAAAATAGACTAAAGCAGCAATATGTATAGTGAAAACAGAGGACTCAGCATGACCCCTTCAGGTGCATAACGGCTCAGAGGGCTGATTTAGAAAGGTATTCACCAAAAGATGAGCTATTTAAACCAGTCCTGATAAAGATATGCTGTCATTACATGATTAATAAACCATTGGATGGATACCAGTTTTTGGTTTCACTTCTTTAAAAATAGAATAAACTTTGTGCGTATATTGAGTCACGTGTCCAGCAGGGATGATTTGGACAGCTGTACTTGATGATGGAGTGTTCAAGGAACGATTTTTTTGTCTTGTTTGTTACTGTTGACAGCAGTTAGCAGACTTTTAGGTTAATTTTTTAAGGTTTAAACTGCCAGTTTCTAAATACAATCTCTGCTTTCAAAATCTTTTGGTTAAATTCTACCTCAAATGAAGCTCTGTTAGTTATTTTTTGGGTTAAAACCACTACTGTCAATTTTTTTGAGAAAAAAAGAAAGTACTTTCATACAATGGAATATTTTTAAGAACTGCCACCAGTAGATTTTAAAGGGAAACCCCTGCATGACTTGTTATTTAATGTCACGCGCAATCTTAATCGATCGACTTTCTTAACTGCTTATCCAGTTCAGGGTTGCAGGAGAACTGCAGCCTGTCCTAGGTGCCATAGAGCGAGGGGTGGCGTACACCCTGGACAGGTCACCTGTGTACAGCAGAGTTAATACAAAGAGAGAGACTACCATTCATGCTCGCATTCACACTTGTGATCAGTTTAGGATCATCAGCTAGTTTAACATGCATGTCTTTGGGCTGTGGGAGGAAGCAGGAGTACCCGGAGAGAACCCATGCAGCCATGGGGAGAGCATGCAACTTTGGGTTCAAAGCAACAACTGTCTGCATGTGAGGTGTCCGTGCTCGCCACTGCATCGCCATGCCACCCTGCAGTGTCGCAAGAAAATTATCCTTTTCATTCTACTTTGCTCACGATGCGTTAGAAATCCCTTCCTAAAATCTACTCCACCTCACTCTCAATAATAACATGCTCAGGTTGACTTGGATAATAAGCTGCAGACTGACTGTGGAGACATTGTCTGCCCAGTTTTCAGACCCTAAAGGGAAAAACATGTTTTGTTGCTTCTGGCCACTTCTGAAGGGCTGCAGCCCAGACATAAACATCGATGTGGCCGGGCAGAGGAAGCTCTGAGGCCACCGCTGCTGCTGCAGATGAAGGTTGGCGGCCAGACGGAGACAGTGACCAACATGTCTACAGCGCTGTGACACTCAGGTGTAAACTCACCAAATTTAAAACACACTCTGGAAACAGAGTCACTTTGTTGGGGAGCTGTCATTTGGCATGCCAACACTTGAAAAGTGAATCTGTAGCGAGCACACTGGGTGTAGGGATTTCAAACCTTTTCATATCAAAGTCTCTTCACCTCCACCCACAGCTCACCCTTTGCCAAAAGAAAAAAACAAAACAGATTCGGATTATACCATGGACCCTGTTTAATTAGATTTTTAAAAAATGATCCTTTGGAAGTACATCTGAGAAGGTTGTTGTTGTTGTTAAATATAAATTGGCAGAGAATTATATAACTGTCATCTGATGCCAGCAGACTGAAGAACAAGCACCGTCAAGAGAATAGTCCACATATTTACATATTTTGTTTAGGCAATAAGACATGCTTATATTGAATCTGGAATCCTGATATTCAACCCCTGGGCCCCCTGGGGTCTCCTGCACCCTGCTGTGATGAAATATTTGTCAGCGTATGTGGGTAACCAGATAATCATTGTATGTTTGCAAACAGGAGCTAAGCTGGTTTGCTTAGCTTTGCATAAATATTGGAAACGAGAAGCTTGATTATGTCTGAAGGTAACAAGATCCACCCACGAGCGAGTCACTTTAATTAATACGTTGCATCTAATATTACCTTTGAAACATAAGAAGACTGTTGACCTGCTGAAAAAAGTGCAATAAGAAAATAAGCTACATGGGTTTAATACACACTTAAGATCCCTATAGACACACTTAACAAACCTTTAAGTCTTTGTCTTAAGTCTCTAAAACAAGTCTTTGTTCTCCCATTCATCTTGATAACATCACACTGTCAAGCAGACCATTAAGAAACAGTTGATTCATTCTGTTCTGACAGACGATACTGATAGAGTGGTCTTGTTTAAACAAAGTCGGTACAGAGCAAAAAGATACAGCCAGAGACAACCAGTCTGTAACAGACAGGGCTGATAGACAGACACACACAGGGAGAACGAGACAGACGAGTCCTTAAGCACAGAAACTACCGCTTCACGAGGCAGGGCGTGTAAGACAGGGAGTGCCCCGAAAAACACACACACACACACACACGCACACCAGACAAAAACAAATGTGAAAGTACAGGGTAGAAACGGTACAACAAACACTGACTACAGTCACATGTGTGTTTACGCAGTTAGACGTTAGACTTTGCTGAGGTAGTAAACGGAGTGTCTGCACACTTCACTGGAAAATCAAATCAATAAAAATATTGTTGCTGCCATATTAACGACTTGTTTTTAATGTGTGCATGCAGGCACGTGTCTGTGTGTATGTGTGTGTTTTACTATTTATTATAATCATGAAGACACTGCAGCTATAAGTTCTTTCAGTGGCAATAACATGTATGTAATATTGTCTTTGTATTTAAACAGTGTTTCTTTTTTATTAGTGTTCCTTGTGTAGTTTTCATTTGACACAAAAGCGATTTCCTCCCCAAGATTTTCCCAAAATTACAGGAAATTCTAACAGGACAGGATACACAAGCAGTCCGGTGGACAGACAGGTTTCCGAAGTATTTGAAAACAAAACACAGACAATGAGTGTCTGTTGTAAGCTGCCACATTTCAAAATCCGACTTCCTGATCCAGAGTTACCCTACTGTACGTACAGTGTATTCGCTCACACACACAGTTTTCCTGAGCATTGTAAACGTATTACTGACATTTTGGGCGTGCTCACTTTCAGTTTTAGTTTGAAATAAAGCGGTTTAGGAGCTCCGTCTTCTTGTGGCATGGTTGGCCTCACTGATCATCCACCCACTCATATTTAATACACCTGCTGGACCTGGTTGTGTTCCCAGGCCTAAAGTGTATCGGTGTATCATTCCCGATCGAGTTATAGTGAAAGCTATAAATATAGATGGAATAAATAAGAATTTCCTTTAACTTGAATGTTTTTATATTTATAGGTTTTGGTATGGGTAAGCTGATGCGAGGAAACTGACTGTGATGAAGCAGAAATTTTTAGAAATCGCAGTCTGTGATTCTGCAGCTCAGAAACTGAAGTAAGTAGGAGGAAGCTTTCACAACTGATGTTCAAGCAATGCTAACTAACAGGAATCTGCAGCATTTCTTGTGTCTGTTGTGGTCTTGTGATCCAAATCTGTCATAACAAAGTAAACATTTACAGGTTTCATATTCCAAGAAGCTTATCTTGTGAAAGTTTCCTTTCTTCCCACATTTTTTGTTTCTTTCGCTTTTTTCTGTTTCAGGAACACACTTCTATTTCCACAAAGTCCATAAACTGAAACTACACAGTGGCAAACACATATAAGCAGCGTGAGTACTGAAGTATGCAAACACATATTACTATGTGATAAATATGGGCTGATTGTCGGACGGCAGAGCAGCTCTGAGTCTTAGGCTTACTGAGATAGTTTCAGTAAGCCTGCTTGCTGACCTCAGTTCTCCTGGTTCCAGAGAAATGCACACTTCTTTGAAATCCTCCCCCACACTCGTGTTTTCACACTTAATGACAGAAGCATCAACCACATTTCCCCTGAAGCCAGCACAAAGACTGGCATGGGTTGACCTTTGTAAAAACTGACTCTGGGAGACTGACAAAAGAGGGCTTCAGTACAAAAGTATAGCGACATGTGGCCGGACAGTTTCTCTGTTTTTTGATGTTCCCTGATATGCAGATACTGCTAGCCTTTGATGCTGGTCAAGTGATAATGAGGGGAACTACAGAATTTTTGGGTCATTGAAACTGGTAATGATTCAGTTACGCAGACAAACAAACATCCATAGTAACTTACAGCTCTTTGTAGAAACATCATATTGTTGCGACATGATACAGCTCATAAAAAGATTCAGTCTTTTTTCTTTTTACCTGTTTTCCAGGTCGTAATTATTGTGCCGATAACACTTTATGACACGCAGCTTTATACCCTATTTATTTCCACATGTGTCAAGCTTATTGTGTTGTGTCACTGCACTAATCCCCTCCCGAGGGACTGACTGCCCAACACTGAATGTCCCCAGATCAGCAGGATGGGATCCTTGACTGTGGAGAGGAGGCAGAACACTTCAGCCTGCAGCACCTCTCCATATTGTTCTGTACATAAGGTCTTCTGCTGCAAAACAGCAGCACTGAGCTGTGATGAGGATGGGTCATGGGCCTTCTGCTGTGTCATTTGGTCAGTCACGCAAATGTATTTTGGTTATATTCTGTGCAGATTTGTCTTTGATCTGTCTGAAATAATGACCAGCAACATGGAGGCAAGTCTGCACGAAGGCGGTTTTCTCAGAGGTGAGCTCGTATCCGCTTGTTTCTCTAGCTTACCTATTTGTTCCGTTAAATTGATTATAAGTGTCACAAATTTATTAAACAAGGTCCAAACAGGAAGAAGAGGGGAAATGAATCCTGGCAACCTGGCAAAGCATTACGAGTACTGCCGTACTGTTCAGAAAGCGTACATAAAAGTTAAGAAGAATGGCTTTGAGGATTACACTAACTCAAAAATAAGTCCACAAGTGATTGCATGGATTAAACAATATCACTGTTTGTTTCTTGTTTTTGTTATTTACCCATCTCCTTTGCTTCTAAGAAGATCAGACTGAGCCAGCATCAATACAAAGTCTAAAAATATAAGTGACCAAACAAATCCCACTTCCCACTTTACTGAGGTGACCTTTCGCACTCCTCTTTTCCACCCATAATAAGTCTTTCACTGCATATAAATTAACCAAGCCACCAAAAATGATTGCGCCTTAGTCTTGTTTTGGCTCTGGGCAACCCATGCACCCAAATCAGTTCCATTTTATTAGATGTTAAAAATTTAGTTTATTAATCCAAAGAGCTGATATAGCTCTGAGGCAACTGTTAGACATGATCAAAATGGTGATTCATGACGGGAGAAACTGTAGTTAATATGCCTTAGTTTGAAATGTGAAAATTATTGTATCCTCTTGTAGGAGCAAAGCCTGTGTGAGTCTAAGATCAGGCCTGCTTAAGTATTTTGAGTTTTCTTTTAATTGATTTGATGATTTCTGTGCCTGCGCTGTTTTTAGTTTGCTGCTATCACCCCCTGCTGGTCACTGTTGGTACAGAATGTGTTTGGCACTTGCAGATAACAGTGCTGTAGCTATATTGTATCTAAAAAATGTGTTTTTAAACACTCATTCATTGGTCTGTTGAAACAGTGTATCAAATGTATAAATGTATTTTTGTGTTGAGTTATTGTGTTAATTAATTTAAGCCAATAATATTATTATTATTATATTATTATAAGTAGTAGAAAATGAAAACAATAAGACATAAATGTGTATGTATTTACTTTTTTAAATAATCAAGATGAATTAAATGAACATAGAAAACTGGGTCACGCATGCATTTTGCTTTCTTTTCAGAATAAACTTTGGTTAATGTTAAAAGTTTTAACTTTTACAACTTTAAATTAAAACCTGGTGTCTCATATCAGCTATCAAGATGCAACATGCAGATTACTCTGGGCTCTTCCCTTTTTAAAAAAAAAAAATGATAGAAATAACAATAATTTTCCACCTGCTTCCAGCGTCCATGCTAAGTTACAGTAATTCAAAATAATCAAAATTAAATAGATGTTTTCTATCTCAGACATGAGAGTAAAAACATGGATTTCTAAAGGTCATCGTATTCCTTTAAACATAACATTAGTGTTATGCATATTTCCTATCCCTCTCTCCCTTTTCATTACAGATCATTGTTAAAAGCCAAACTTCAAAAGTGGTTTGCATGACAAAATCAGGGAGTGTTTTATGTACTAAACTAATTTCCAAAAACTGTGGCCACAAAGGTGCAACTGACTAGTAAGATTGAAAGTTCCACTTCAGTGACTAACTTCACTTCTGAAAGCGTGCACTGCATCAAGCCTTATATTTTCAAACCATCGCAAGTTCATGTGAACCTACCAACTGCCCACCTAAGACCCTGTGAGCTCTGACCCCATGCTCACACTGCGAAAACGCTGAGGTTCACTGAAGGACGGCACAGTGAGGAAGGACATTTTGTTTCCTCCCAAGGGAGGTTTGGGGGTGGTGGACACAGCTTTGTTGTGACTGATAGCTGGCTGGGAGCTGCAGAGCTCCAGACTAGAGTGGGCAGCTGGGTGAAAGAGGAAAGCAGAGGGGTGACTCGAGGTGATGGGAATGGAGGAGGATGGTCGAGAAGATGTCTCTCTGGAGGACTTAGGTGGGGGAGGAAGCAGAGACACTGGAGCTCTGGTTGCCTCTCTGCTCTCTCCTTTCCCTTCCTCTTCCCCAATCTGCTGCTCATCATTGCACTTACTCTTCACTCTACTCAGTTCTTTCCTCTCCTTGATAGCAGGTTGCTCTCCTGGCCTGTCTTGCTCAGACCCAAACTGAATCTCCAGCAAAGGCGTTCTGGCGCTCTTCTCTTCCCTAAAACTGCACACAGTGCTCTGTGTCTCCTGCCCGAGCCCTGATGGCAGAGACCCCGCTTTACCTATTTTACAGCTGTCCTCGTCTTCATCATCGCTGTTGTACTGGTCAATGCCGGGGGAGTGGCGCAGTCTCTGGAGCTGTGCTGAGGTGCGTCGAAGGGCCCCTCCCATTAGGCCAGTCGGTGATGGGGCTGAGTTGAGAAGGCGGTTGAAGAGCGCCATGTTAGGATGGCGAGTGCCTGACTCCTCCAAGTTTTCAGCAATATCCTCCAGAGGCTGGAAGTGCATCTCCTCTTTAGGAATCCTGTCAAGTGATACAGCAATTTATGTTCCATGTTCAGACTTATGTTTTGCGTTTTCAGCCTTCCTCTAGGGAACAAGTTTTACCATTTCTCAGCCCTAACTACGTCAAAGTACTTGATTTAATTTAGGTACATTACTTTCATTTTCACAACTGAAATTTTCCCACCATGAAGGGGGAATCCAGTTGAAGGTGTCAAAGTCACAAAGGAAGTACACGTAGAATGAAAAGGTATAGCAATGTAAAACTTACGCCATGTCAAAAGTGGACCCCTGGAACGAGGGCTTACGCAGGACGAAGAGAGTTGCTGCGGTGTAGGGTGGACGGGGATTGGAGTCATTCCAGTAACGGTCTCTCTCCATCATTGGCAAATCTCCATACATCTCATCCACAGCCATCATGGACACCTAGAGAATAAAATGCAAAGAGATGCCCACAAATATAAAGTATCCACAATAAGAGAATAGGTCAAATTAAAATCAAGCAAGCACAAAAGAAACATGAATTTTCCCTGATGATCACTCTCTGCAAACATTTAAAACAGATTATAGTACCTGCCACAGTGTCATTATAGCAGTCCAGAGATATGGAGGTGAAATTTAAAAAACAAAACCATGAAGAAGCTGCATTGAGGCCACAAAGTTCCTCCCTGAGAAATTGATGATTACAAGATCAGAAAAAGAGACAGCATTAAGAAACCTGGAAGTTTCTGTCTATCAGCCAGTTGGTCTCAAAGTCGTCATCATCTTCTCCAAAGGGGTTGATCAGCTGCTCAGCAACCTTCAGAACAAAACATAAAATATGAAGAAAAAAAACATAACAACTCTCCATGTGTTATTATTATTATTTTTTTAGAATTAAAAAGGCAATAAATGTGCTGTAAGCCTAAATCTGACCTTGAGCCAGCCTGCATAAAAGAAGAACTGCAGTAGGGTGAAGATGGGCACGTAGAGGTCAAGGTCATGACCTGGATAACCCTGACTGGGGTCCAGGAACTGGCGACCAATTAGACACACCAGGAAAAAACTGTACACCGCCAAAGTCACCACCTGAGGGACAGATGGATGTAGCTGGCCTTATGATTTACTCTACAGCTTTTCTTTAACCTCTTTTTTTATCATTACAATACTAAAAACGATTAAAAAAGAAGCACTAAAATACATTTCTTTTATTTTACATTTACAACAGATTTAAGTGTTTATTAAAGACAGTTTATGTGAACATCCACAGATGCAATCGGACTAATCAAACACTTCTTTAATAGCTGCATACAAATACACTGTGGTATATTCATTAATTAAATTATATACTTATAAACGCTAACAAAGCAAAGAAGTCTTTCTGAAACAAGAGTCTTTTGGGTTACTTATTTTTGACTATTACAGTTTTGATCCTGTATGTCATGAAGCTCTAGAAAGCAGCTGTAGTTCTACATCTGTTTTATTAGTAAAAAACTATTACCTTTTATAAAAATCACACCAAAAATGCAAATATGTAGTGGGGAGATACAGCTGTATGAAAAGACACATGACTGTATGCAGCACTGCAAAAACTAAGTACATCCTTACTGTTTCCATTGGAAATAAGAGGATACTTAGCAGCCAGGTGTTGCTAATCAAATGCACTTATTTAAATGATCATCAACAAGTGTGACCACCTCTGTACAAGCAGAGGTTTTAGTAGTTTGCCAATCTGGAGCATTCCAATAAGTGTTAACACAATGCCGCAATCATTCCAGGATTGGATGTCCCAGCAAATTCATCCCAGGGTCAGAGTGTCTAATGCTCAGTCAAATTGCAAAAATTAGACTCTGAGCAGCATCTCAGACTCTACAGTAAGCAGTTAAATGTTGAAGTTCATGGCAGTACAATTAGAAAAAGACTGAACAAGTATGGTTTGTTTGGAAGTTTCCCCTTGATAAAGCCTCTCCTCTCTAACGAACATGGCAACATGACTTAAGTTACACCTGAAAGAAACCATAAGACTCCCAGAACAATATCCGGTACACAGAAAAGACAACAGTGGAGATATTTCTCCATTACACACAGTACCACATTTAATGAAAACCAAGCACAGCATATTAGCACAAGCGCCTCATACCAGCTGAGAAGCACATTGGTGTTTCTGGCTTATTTTCCAGCCACAGGACATGGGCACGTTGTAGTCATTGAGTTGACTATAAACTCCACTGTGTACCAAATTTTTCTAGAGTCAAATGTGAAGCCATCTATCTAAAAGAACTGAAGCAATGTTATAATGAAAATTGAAAGACTGATAAGGTCATGCAGAAATTGATTACTTCAAGTTACTGCTGCTAAAAGGTTGATCTTCAAGCTACTAAATCACGGGATGTACTTAGTTTTTCACAGGACTGTATAGAGTGCTGTGAAAACGCTTTATTTCAAATGAATGTACATGATTTGTCACTAGGGACTAATTTATTATTAATATTTGAGCAATTACAGTTTGAGAGATGCAGTCGTTCACCTGTAAGTTTTTGTCACTTCAGCTGGAAGCAATCGCAGTCATTTCTTTGACATCAGTGTATAAAATTGAAACAGATAATATACAAAAGCCTAATGTGAAAAAAAATGTTAATGTGAAAGAAAATCATAGTTTAGTTCAAGATGTGTGTAAGAGTGAATAGCAGTGCAATAGTCAGCACTTACCTGAGTGTAGACCAGGGGAACACTGATCATGTCATAATGAAACAGCATGCTACACTTCCCTCTGAATGCATTCAGTTCCTGCTCATACACATAAAAAAGAAACTAGCTGTTTGTGTGAATGCATATCTCAACCTGTATATCCACCAAAACACAACTTTAATTCGGCTGTACCTCCAGCAGTAGTTTGAGAGTGTGATTGTCTTTGATTCTGCCCTCACAGCGAGCCACAGCAGCCAAGTTGGTGAACCAAACACAGGGGATCCAGTACTTGTTATATGGAGAGTGGAGACCCTCAAACTTCTTTCGCTCATCTCTTGTCATGAATCCTGCACGGACCAAAACCAGACGTATTTATTGTGTAAGACTTCAGTTTAAATAACAGCAAGAATTTGGGATGACGGGTCATAGACAACAGTCAAAAAGGACTGTGTCAGAAAACAAACATAGTCTTCTGTCGCTGTTAAAATCTGAGAATTGTTTGTGACTCTGTCAAATAATTTCACATTGCAAATCAAACCAGGAGAGTCATTTGTGTGTGACTGGGCTAAAACACTTTGGCTCACTTCTTGACTACAGCCTGGGAAATATCTGATCACTGATACTCATCATCAGCATCATCAGCATCGAGTGAATGGCTAGTTTACATGAACAGCTAAGAGTAAACCCACACCACTCCCATCACCATCTTCCCTCCTTCAACCATCCTTCTCACCAGCCTCTACCACGTGGTCCATGGTGGGGAAACGTTTGAAAACAGCAGTACTGACAGAGCGGAGGATGAGCAGGGCTGACAGACTGGCGTAGCGCATCATGGTGCGTCTCAGCAGACGGCCTCTCTCATCGCTCCCCTGGAGGCCACCTGACAGGACGCACATGAGTCTGTCAGGGAGTGGGATGCTGGTGTACTGGTTCCACCATCTGTTCACCACCAGGGTCACATAGAAACCTGCAAACAGCAGTGGACAGATGATTACTATTTGGAACAGTGGGGAGCCTTCCCAGGAGTGGCCATCCTACCAAAATTATTCCTAGAGTGCATCAACAACTCATCCAGGAGGTCACCAAAGAACTCAAAATGACACAAAACGGCACACCTCCCCTGCCTCAGTTAAGGTGATGTTCATGATTCAACAATAATCCAATCTAACTTTATTTATAAAGCACTTTAAAATAGTCAGCACAGGACCAAATTGCTGTACAGTAAATAAGTTAAGAACAATAGATAAAATAAACAGCAAAAAAATAAAAATAAAACACATAATACATAAAAATTAAAACAGCCCTATATTTAAAACATTTTTTTTTAAAACTCCACCATAAAACAACATACAATCAACTAAAAAACAACTGAAATAAAAATAAACTAAAAACCAACATCTCACAAGGTGTCAGAGGCCAGGGTGAAGAGATGGGTTTTCAGAAGTGATTTAAAAACAGGCAGAGAAGAGGCCTTTCTAATCTCTAAAGGCAGATCGTTCCACAGTTTTGGAGCTGCTACAGCAAAAGCATGGTCTCCTCTAAGTTTACGCTCAGTCCTGGGTACATTCAGGCACAGCTGATCAGCTGACCTAAGAGAGCGGGTGGGTGTATAAGGTGGTAGCAACTCAGAGAGATAAGATGGGGCTAGGCCATGGAGGGCTTTAAAAGCAAATAAAAGAATTTTAAAATAAATCCTAAAAGAAATGGGCAGCCAGTGAATT
>VUQG01021652.1:24980-39822 GCA_015106755.1 Etia nguti | reverse complement strand
TTTAGACCTAAGAGAAACACTCACCTTCTTCAGTCGGCATGTTACAGAAGCTGAGATTGAGAGAGACAGAAGAAATCCCACACTGGAAGTTCAGCAGGAGAAGATGGGATGATGCTGATTTCTGTATAACAAGTATCGTACCATGGTTATAAGCACCTGTGAATGGGTTTTATCCAAGGTAATAAAGCAACTATAAGGTAAGTGCCTTCATCAGAATTCTTCTCTTATTTCACATAGTAAAGATAAAAAATGTATTTATAAAACACGCTAGTTGGAGAGAGCTTTAATGCAGATTTCCAGAATTCACTTTCATTATAGAACATGAAAGCTGAAAGCTATAAATGTTTACTCAGTTAAATCATGTTATGTCATCACAGTGAAAGTGCTCATGGTCCTAGAAATTCCTTACTTTAGGGTTTTAGTGTGCACTTTTGCAGTCTTGATTCTGTTTGTTGTCGCGTATGAGTTTTAAATTATGATAAAATGGCCTAAAATTGTTTTTCTAAGTGTTTAAATTGCTGTATAGAAAAAAAAGTGAGGTCCTCGTGATCCTTAATATATTCAGGTTGTGATGATTGGGAGAAGCATGAGCATAGATAAAACATAAATTTACATGATCCCAAAAATGAGTGGAGCTAAAGTTTTAAAAAAACTATTTGTGTCTTTCACTGAATTTCCAGACTATCAGTCAACAGACGTGAACTGGAGGCTTATCCACTCCTGGAATTTGGACCTCTTCACCTAAAACCATTCCTCCAGTGGAGGAATCTTGTCTCTTCACATCTAGATATTATGCTGTTTTGGCTACAGTGTTAAAAACTCCAGTGGATTTTAATGCCAAACCCTTTTCAATAAAAAAACCAAGTATAATCAGAGTGATGTCAGAACCAGATTACCTCGCCTACCCTGCTCCTACAAACTCCCCTCTCTGTGACTACAGTGACTGGTCTCCCTCATTTTTCATCATCCCATCTGTCTACCTGCTAGCATTTCTGGTTGGTTGTCCTGGCAACAGCCTGGTGCTTTGGGCCTACCTGGACCGAGTGGAGGGGAGGAGGAGAAGGGACCGAAAGCATGCAGAAGATGGCCGGTTCTGCTGCATCAACATTTTTAGAAGCAGTCAGCAGCACATTAACGACACTGGCAAAGTTCAAAGTTCAAACTGTGGATATTCCTCTAGGAAAAGCTACAGAACATCCTCACATTCCTCCACCGCATCCTCTGGCTCTCCCTCCATCTCCCGTCCCTCTCGCTCGCTGACTGACTCTCTGATTGCCAGTTTAGCTTTAGCTGACCTTTGTTTCCTTGTGACTCTTCCCCTTTGGGCCATCTACACAGCATTGGGCTACCACTGGCCTTTCGGGCAATCTCTCTGCCAAATCAGCAGCTTCCTCACAGCTCTGAACATGTATGCCAGTGTGTTCAGCCTTAGCATGCTTAGTGTGGAGCGCTACTGGGTTCTGACTGGGCACCGGCACTCCAGCCACCATACACCAAGGAGCTGCCCCAGCAAGGCTTTGTGGATACTTGGAGGGATGTGGGTGCTGGCGGGAGTACTGGCACTTCCTGGTTTGCTGCTGCGCTCTGTCCGGGAGGTGGCGCTTGACCCTGAATATGATGACGACTTGCAGCTGGAACCTGCTGATTCCAGGTCTATCTTCCTTTCTTGCCAGATGGATTACTCCATGCTGACTGGAGCAGAGCTGGAGGAGGAAGAAAAAAACAGGACAGAGATGTGGTGGGCTGCTGCATTAAGTATTAAATCAACTCTGATTGGCTTCCTGCTTCCTCTTGTCATCTTACTGGTTTGCTACTGCTCACTGGTCCAACTTCTCAGCAGACATTTCGGAAGGGGCCCTCGTCCTGACCGTAGACGCCAGCGCAGACTCCTCAGAGTCATTGTCACGTTAGTGATGGCATTCTTCCTGTGCTGGCTGCCTCTGCATGTCAATAAAACTGTGTCCCTGTTGCTTGAGTTTGGATTTGTCCCATACTCCTGCTCTTTAGATCAGATATTACTGGCTGCTCATCCATATGTCACCTGTTTAGCCTACCTCAACTCCTGCCTGAACCCTCTCCTCTACGCTGCCTGTGACCCATCATTTAGGAAGAGATGCAAAGGAGCTTTCCTCGTATTGTGCAGGATTAACAGAAAAGGAGCAAAGGGAAAGGAAGGGAATGAAGCTGAAGGAGTTGAAGAGAAAGGGGAGCAGAGCTCAGCTTTTCCCATGAGGACACAGGAAGAAACAGCAGATAGGATGGAGGGGGAACAGGAGGAGGGTTAGGGAGATGGGGGTTGCCACACCCGAAGAACTCAAGGAGTCAAGATATCAGAGTGTAATGTTTTCTGACAATTAAGTATCATATATATATATACATATACATATATATATATATATGTAATGACCAATGAAAATAAACTGGAATCCAAAGTTACTTAAATGCATGACACCGTGTACAAGTATGTCACTATTTTCAAAATAAATATTATAATCAGAAGAAGGCATGCAATATATATTCTGGTTTCTGATGCTTTGTTTCCCACAGGAAAAATTCCACCCATTCCATTAAGACTCCATGCAAAACATGATCTCCGGTCAAACCAAATCTTCTCATGTAACATGAACTGTTTCTATATTTTGCACTCCTGTATATCTTGAATTATTTGTTGATTTTTGTTAAACTGTTTTTATTATTCATTATTAAAATGATGTGAGGAAGTGATTCAAAGAAACAGTTGTTTTTCACTTCATTTGTTGCAATTTTTCCTTTAAAAAAAAAAAAAAGCTTTATAATCCCTTTATGAAGAACACTGACTTTAAGTGGGCAAGTACAACTGTCCTGCCATGAGGCACACTGTTCACACAGGTATAATGTTCACTTTTTTATGAAGCTAGTTCAAATTTTAGAGCTTACCTATTCACTGCTGTTGTTACATTCACTTTACTAAAGTGTTTCTAATATTCTGGCCCCTCCATTTGTATCAGTAGCAGTACAATGTGACATAATTTAACACCTCAAACCACAGTCTCCAAAACAGTCATACAGTTGAAACAAGACATCTCATGAATAACTGATTTAAATACTTAGGAAGCCACAGGAAGTTTGAACCTCCATGTACCTTAAAAAAAATCAACACAAAAATATAAAGTGTAGGTGCAGTGAGGTAGATCTTCAATAGTAAAAAGATAACATAGGGCAATGGATATGCAGGATACAGTATACACAGTCCTGCATACAAAGTAGCAGTAAAAATCATGAAAAGTGATGTGTCACTGTGTCTATGGTAACTAATAATATTGTCATATTTGTATTTATTTTTTAATATATTGTATGTTTAACAATGAGTTAAAGTTAAAGTTCCGCTTTTGTGGTTTGTATCCAAATCAGACTAATCAACCATGCCCAAAATAAGAAATTAAGAATCTGACTTTAGTTTAAATTTAATTTATTTCTTGTAAATGACCCAAGATACCCCACCACTGGTACTATCCGGCGATTCTGTCACTTTGGGTATCACTGGGACAGATAATGACGAGTATCGAACCCCGTCCAGCAGGCGGCGCTGGTGCGCTATTGAACTGTGTGAAAACCGACATAAAACTCATAGAAGATCGTTTGAGTCGATGAATAACTGTAAACAGTGTTGTACAGTCATTGGATTTTGGTATGTGGTAATTTTCAGAGTTTTGCATACTGGTATTCGTTTATATGTTGCACATTTCAATAAAAATCTGCCAATGCTGGATCAAAATGAATTAGTCAACGGTTCATTTTAAACTTACTTCGTGTCCTTTTGGAAACGGTCTGCAGAAACTTCGCTAGTGTCGCAGTCTACTTACCTGTTTTGACCCGAGGAATAACGAAGATGGGAACAGCGCTGATTTATGATGACGAGATGACCAAGTACAAACTGCTCTGGGTTGAGTGAGTAGTAAATCCATGTTTAGGCTTATAAAGCTAACGTGGCTAATAAGAAAAGTCTTCAAATGTCTTTTCTGCAAATGTTCAACCTCATTTGGGTGTAGCTTAGCATGCCTAAAGTATATCAAGGAGTAAATATTTCATACTGTAAATTCACTGAACGGGTTACTAAATGACTTCATCAGATAAGTTAATAGTTCTCTAAAATTATTGAACACTGGCTGAAATGTGTGATCCGTGAAAAAGTCATAGGAACCTAAGTTGTTCCTTGTTGCTGGCACGGTTACTTAGAGAAGACACCCATTTTTGTTATTACTGTTGCACTTTGTTCGGTCATGTTTAATTGAGAATCTCAGGTCACAGATTTCAGTGTTACACCCACCCGGTCCGCTTTAGCTGCTCCGCCACCTGTTTAAAAACGCTGCGAAATAGTTTTTGTTTTTTGGACTGATTGAGGTCTACATATGGTTTAACTTTCGTAGTTAAAAATTGCTAAATGCAATTGTGATATTTATTATGTTTGTTACTCCAAAATGTGCCAAAAATACTCTAAAGTTTGAGGCTCATGCTTTTATTTTGGAAAGACAACGAGCGTTGACCGCCAGCTTTTGTCTATTTGTAGTTTTAATACTGACTAGGTGAGAGCACAAAAATAGCTTTTTGTGGCCATAAATTCATCCTTTGTTTTCCTTTTTCCTGAAGTAAATATCTCTGTCCGAACAGTGCTGTGTTGCTGGGTTTATTCTCTTTGTTTTTGGCTGCTCTCTTTAGGGGTCGCCACATCCCCCTCAGTTTCACCCTATCCTAGCATCCTCCTCTGTTACACCAACCCTTTACATGTCCTCCTTCACTACTTCTATGAACCTCTGAATTTGAACATCTTCAGCTCTGTCATCATCAAAGGCAGGTCTCACTACCATCTTGTAAACCTTCCCTTTCACTCTTCCTGCTATTCTTTTGCCACAAATCACCCCTGACATTCATCTGCACCCACTCCACCTGTGTGAACTCTCTCCTTCACCTCTCTTCTGCACAGTCTGTTGCTTTGGTTATCTCCTTTACAAAGTCATATTTAGTAAATTGCTGTTTTCCATATCTAACTTCTACAGAGATCATTTGGCATGTCTCGCTGTGTCTTTTATATATTTTTTATGTTGTTTATATAAGACGTGAAAAAAATAGAATAGTAAAATGGATCAGTGTCAGTTTATTTTCCAATTAACAAATATTCATAAAGTGTGTAATGTTTTCCTGCAGTCCAGCTTGTAAGATTGAGGTGCCTGAGCGTCTGACTGTGAGTCATGAGGCTTTGGTCAGGACTGGCCTGGCTGATCGCTGCGTCTCCATACCTGTCCGTGAGGCCACGGACGCAGAAATTCTGCTGGCTCACAGGTCATCTTATTGAACTCTTGACATTAAGGTATGATATAGTTTAGATATTTGTCTCAGTTCACTGAGCTGCGTTTACTTTGCTCCTCTCAACAGCGAGGAATACCTGGAGGCAGTGAAGAAGACTCCTTATATGAGTCTGGAGGACCTCAAGGAGTTTACTCGTCAGTACGGTGATGTCTACTTCCACCCAGTAAGTCTCCCACTTAACAGCGGAGCAAAGGAACAGAAAATCCGTATCTCACATCCTCTTCTGTATGTCATTTACCGTCCTAGAACATCTATCACTGTGCCAAGCTGGGTGCTGGTGCTGCACTGCAGCTGGTAGACAGTGTTATGACGGGGAAGGTGAGGAATGGCATGGCTTTAGTCAGGTGAGGCTGAGATACAGCAGTTCTGATATGCACTCAGTGCCTGTTTTAGTATTAGTGCCTTTGTTTTGTCCATTATTGATGAGTTAATAGGAATGTAAATATCTGGTTAAAACTCTGACATTTGAATTCATATTTTTACTAGTTTGTTAGCGACTAACTTTTCAGTAGTTAATGGGCAAAGTGGGCAAAAACAAGCGTAAAAATCGCAACGAATGAACTGCTTCTTTTTTATTATTAATAGACCACCAGGACACCACAGTATGCGGAGTGCTGCTAATGGTTTCTGTGTATTCAACAATGTGGCTATAGCGGCTCGATATGCTAAGCAGAAATATGGAGTCCAAAGGTAACATGACTTTTAGTCTTTATGCTTATTCTGACAACCATTAAAGATGTTAATGATCTAAAAATCCACAGCTGTATGCATTCACCTCAGATTTTGTCTTCAGGGTGTTGATAGTTGACTGGGATATACATCACGGTCAGGGGGTGCAGTATTGCTTTGAGGATGATCCCAGGTGAGTCTTTGATGAAGGAGAAGCGGATGCTGTCTGCTTGCGTCTGCTCACCGTGTTTGTTTTTTTCCTTTTCACAGCGTGCTCTACTTCTCTTGGCACCGCTATGAGCATCAGAAATTCTGGCCTCATCTGAGAGATTCTGACTACGACATTGTTGGCAAAGAGAAAGGGGCAGGATTCAATATAAATGTACCATGGAACAAGGTCAGAAATACTGCACACTTATGGTTTCATTATGGGGTTTTTTCTGTTTGCTTCTTGCTTAATCTTAAGCCTAGTTCAAATTTTTCGATACACTAAAATGTGTCCTCACCATAATAGGAAACTGTCCGCAGTGCTTTCTTTTTATACTGCCATAGTGTTATAATGCCACAGTTATTACCTCCACCAGTGAGGTTATGTTTTTGGTAGTGTTTACATGTGTACATGCATGTCATTGTATGTCATTTGCTTTCCTGATTGTGTGTGTACAAGCTTTATTTGTGTTTTATTCCATTTACTGAAAAGACCTCATCATGATATTTCAGGTGGGCATGGAAAATGGCGACTATCTGTCAGTCTTCTGTCACGTCCTTCTGCCAGTTGCATATGAGGTGAGCCATTCTGAAAATTAACTTTTTACTACCTAAAGGCAGGTGATCTATGAAATGCTTTGTTTAAGCATACAACTGTTTTTGACAGTTTTGCCCAGACTTAGTCTTGGTATGTGCTGGATTTGACTCAGCCATCGGTGACCCAGAGGTATGACATATTTATTAATGTTATTATCTAATTACATGGATGCATTATAAACCTCTGCATTCACTCGGTTTACTGTTATACTTATTTTTAGGGTGAAATGTGTGCCACTCCAGATGTCTTTGCCCACCTGACTCACCTGCTGATGAACCTAGCAGGAGGAAAACTGTGTGCTGTGCTGGAGGTCAGGCTGCCCAGCCTATACGGCTAAAACATGGAAATAAGAAAAAAGCCTGTTAATGTTCTTTTGTCTGGGAACTTGTGTTTTCGTGTTTTCCAGGGGGGATACAACTTGACTTCCCTCGCCCAATCTGTGTGTCAGACAGTCCAGACATTGCTTGGAGATCCTGTGCCTAGACCTGCAAACCTCAACAGTCCCTGTATAAGGTGTGCATCACAATCAGTCAAATTTGTGTCTCAAATTTGTGTGGGTGTTTTATAGCTGCAGCAATTTAATTCTCTTCTTTCAGTGCACTTGAATCTCTTCAGTGTGTCCGATCATCTCATAAGGCCTACTGGTCCTGCCTCAAACATGCAGGTAAACATAACAGAACCTTTAGTGGAGCCTTTAGAGGACATGAGGCTGCAGGAGTCTAATAACCTCATTTCTTTCTAACTTGTTTCCATCCTCAATCAAACTGAGTGATGTAGCGTCACTTAGCTGAGAGTTTGCTAGCTGTACCTCATGTTTACTTCTGTTTGATCTTCCCATCACTATAAAAGACATGATCTCAAAAAAGTTACTCCCTTCTTCAGCTGATCTGCCCATCTCCACCATCAGCACCAAACGGATTAAATTAGGAGAAGGAGAATTAACGACAGAGAAGGGAGGAGAGGAAGAAAAGGACGTGGAGGAAAAGGTGTGGCCTGAGCCTCCAAAACGTGTCACTCCTCCAGTATGTGCTGCTTTAGTGCTCCCTGATGACGTGGCTTGCCCGGACGGATGCGAACGCTTCATCTTCTCAGAAGTTCTTGACCCACTCTTAGCCAGCAAGTTAAGGTACGGAGGAGTGGTTTGTTGTGGCTCATTTCAGTTCATGTTTTTTACTGTAAATGGGTTTGAAATCTTTTTTTTTTTTTCTCTAAAACAAGGGAGAGCTTCCTCAAAGATGCAGATGACAGTACTGCTCTTGTAACCGTCTCCAGTCTTATAGCCCTGGCAGAGAAAATGGGGAAGAATGAGGTAAAGCCATAGTGTTGTTTGTTTCTTGTAAATACAGTTTGTGCTTTGCTGACCTGCCTACACGATATCATTTTAATTCCCGGCTCTCAGATCTGCGGTGGCCTTGCACTGGTCCGTGATGTCACCAAGGCAATGACAAGCATTGTCCAGCATGTTACAACTGTTCTAAGCAACCGGTATAACACCCTGGACTTAATCAAATCTTACACCTTCTGCTTTTTTAAATATCAGCTAGAGATTAAAAATGATTATAAATATTCTTGCAGGAAACACAAACACACACAGCCTACTAAATATACAGCTGGAGTGTGCATGTATATTAAAGCATGTTTTATTAGCAAGATTGCAGTCTGTTTTGTTAAACCTTGTCTTTATGTACGCAGCGTTTTGGTCGTCTGTGTGGGTGACGGGAATGTCCCAAGCCATATTACAGAAGATAGGTGAGTATCATTTATGCTCTCTGTTTTACTCTTAGTAAAAACCAAACTATAAAGCACAATGGATACAATAAAACACACTATTTGTCCATAATAGCGAGGACAGCATGCTGACAAAATCTTTCTGTTTTCAGGGAAGCACTTGTGGTGCAGATGGGCAGTGCACAGACAGAAGAACAGAGCTGCAAATATTACATTCGTGTGTGTCTGGAAAAGGTACTGCTGCTTGCTTTGTAATCACATTTAATAACTGCCAGAAGTATACACTCACACGCCTCACTTAGATCTCCCTTTTCTTTAAAACTGCGTCATTAAATATTCAGTGTTTCTGAATTATTACACAGTTGCTAAGGATTTCTAGGCAGAAACCTTTATGATCCAGCTCTTAAAGGTGACTGAGATGTATTTTCTGCATGGACAATTTGAGTACAGTTTTTACTTTTTTTTTTTTTTTTTTTTGTTTTTTTTTTTTTGGTTTTGTTTTTTAAATGTGTTTAAGTGCATTTGTTTGTTCTCCCGCAGGGCTGCAGTGACACATCAGGGTTCACACAGGCTGTCTTTGGCCTCCTCCTGCCCCTTGGATACGAATATGACCCCAGTCTTGTTGTGTTGGTTCGGATGCCAGAGAGTGGAGTGAGTGACAGTATGTGGCAACAACTAATTGGCCTACTGCAGAGCTTTGCACTTGGACATACACTGGTACTACTGCAGGTAAGAGTGCTGGGGAAGATTTCATAAAGGCACACTAGATGTCTTCAACAGTGTAGAGCTGCCAGGCAGAAGGAAAAAGAGGAAGACCAAGGAGATATATGGTTGGATGGATGTAGTGAAGGAGGATATACAGAGTGTTGGTGTGACAAAGGAGGATGCTAGGGATAGGGTGATATTGAGGCAGAAGATCTACTCTGGCAACCCCTAAAGGGAGCAGCTGAGAGAAGAAGACAGTAGATGTCCTCTAATTCTGCCATATTGTGAAACCTTAAGAAGCATTTTAAGTAGAGTTGGCAGCATGTTTGCATAATTAGTGTTCAATGTTGATTCATTTACTTTTTAATTTCAGGAGGAGGAGAAGGCGCTTGTCGGACTCACAGCGTCCTCCCTCCTCGGTAACCCAGCCCCCTCTCTGAGGCAACTTCAAGCCCCGCTAACAGAAGACGTGGAGGCCATTGAGAGGCTGAGACACAGGCTGCAGGGAGACTGGAAACTCCTTCAGACCACAGGTGAGTGCAGCAGCATCAAATTTCAACCTAAATCAAGATAAATATCCAAAGATCTTAGAATTACCGGCACTGTATTAACGGGACTTTCTGTCTTCTGAAAACAGCACCAGAAACTCAAAGAAGTGATGAACACTGAAGATGCAGGGTGTCATATGGACTTTTTGATACTTTATTTTTGGTAAATTATGACATTTTTTAATGTCCTGCTGCTTAGAAATTATGCATGGGTTATAATATTAATTCAAGCAAAATCACAATCAACGCAAGCTTCTGCCATCTCATAAAAAAAAATCTATTTAATTACTTAAAACTTAAACTGTGTTTAAGTTATTTGGTAAGCTGGATTAACCTGCACTGTTGTAAAGGTTAATCCAGCTTTGTTGACAAAACAAAGAAAATGACGTTTACTGATCTCAGGCTGACATTTATCTCTTTTATCACAACAGTTTTCTGCTGGTTACGTTTTGAATTTTTGAATTTTCATTTCTTTTAACAGGAAGTTCCATTTGGATCAAAATCATTTTCACAGGAGACCTAGCCAAGTGTGAAGCGCTACCAGCTAATGAATTTTACAACAAAATAAAAATTATTTAAGCAATCACTGATCAAAATAGTTTTACTTTATTTTTTGTGTGCCATTCACATGATTGAATAGTTGACTGATTTCTGCTGTAAATTGAAATCTTGTGTCTTGTATAGCACACGTGTCATGTAATTAAATATGAAGGTTTCATAAGCAACTTTGATATTCTCTGTAATAAATGTTAAATTTGTAAAAGAAAAAATGGCTGCCAAATAGTTTTGTTGTTGTTGTTGTTTTTTTACTTTTTTTCCCCCAAGGTATCAGTATTGTGGTTTGAACATCAGCATTGTATTGGTATGTTTCCTCACAGAGGTGTTGCTGACCACCAGGGAAGCCCTTTGAGTAGGTTTGGATGTTCATTCTCAACCTTTTGTGGGCACATTTAACACTTTTTAGAGCTTTTCAGTCTTCATTCATTCAAGTAAGGAGACCTCTTTTCTGCTGGTCTATATGTGTTGGCCCTGCAATCCACAGGTGTTGGGTCCAGGGTGCAGCCGTCTGTCGCTGGGTGACAGCTGGGAAAGGCGTCAGCCTCCTCATGACCCCGAGTTAGATACGAATAGATGGGTAACCTGATAGAAAAATCATACTAACTATACAGTTAGCATCAATCATAGGAAGACAAATGTTATACGTTGTATTTTAATGTAATTTTTCACCACTTTTTACAAGCATAAATCTAGAATCTAACTTATTTTATTTATTTTATGGTTACGTGTGTCTCTGTTCCTTTTTCCTGTTGTAACACCTGTGAAAGGTGATGTTTTAGGTGATCTCTGCATATCTTTGAATTCAGAGATAACCACAATTCTTTGTAAGCTATGTTTCTTGTGAGACTCAGCATGCGAGATAGAAATGGGTGAGTCGTCTGGTCACCTAAACTGGAAGGAACATCAAGTGGAGAGTTATAGCAGGGACATAAAACTCAGTTTAATTCATGGGTCACATACATCCCAGTTTGATCTCAAGTGTGCCAGACCAGTAATACCGTATATAAAAAAATAAAATAAACAAAAGCCTTGTTCAATTTCTTGTTTTCTTTATTTCCATTTGGGCCGTAGCCAAGAATTAAAAAATGAAACCATAGGTGATCCATTTCCAGCTTCCAAAAATATATTTCACTTCTCCACATTCATCGGCTCTACTGTCATTACATTGTGTCTTACAGTTTACAGTTTAGTTGCAACTAAACAGTGGTACTTAATATTTTCATGAACAGTGATGTCTAAATCTAGAAACAGTTTTAGGTTTCCAATGTTCACTCCTGTGTAACGATACGATCACCACAAAATGAATATTAATTCGTTATATTGAGAGAAAAAAAAAGTAATTAATGGGTTAACTGCGATGGCTTGGTTTGGAAGTTTTTTGGGGGAGGCTATCTGTTGTGCCCCCTGCACACCAACCCACGATGTGTAGGATCGACTATGCTGTCTATGGGATGACGCACGCGTTGCTTCCCAATCGGGCCTGCGGGTGGCGTTGTTGGGGAACCGGCGAAGCAATGAAGGTTTTATTCACACGTGAGTCAGTGGTTTGTGTAGATGCCCACCAACCGCCGCTCCTGCTGTTGTTTGCCTGTCTGTTGTCACTGTGATTGGACCGTCTTCCTGTGCCCAAACGCAGCACAGGGAGGAGTGAGCCTTATTAACAGAGCACTGTGAGAGAGAGAGAGAGAGAGCATAGGTACACACAAACATGTCCGGGACTCCGACCGTGTCTACGAACCCTCAGACCGCAAAAATGAAAAAGGACGAGTCCTTTCTCGGGAAATTAGGAGGAACCCTGGTCCGGAAGAAAAAGTCCAAAGAAGGTGGGCCATTCGAAGTTTTGTTTTCCCCATTGTTGTTTTACATGATGAAAGATCCTGCTCGTGTTTCTGTCCATGGTGCTGCAGTCTGCGCTATGGAAAAATATTCTCCTGTGGGGCATCACTGGCAGCTGATTCACTGACTGTTCACATGACTTCTAACAAGCGGTGTTCAGTGTTGCTTTAACCCGACTTGTGCTTCTTGTTCCCCTTGTTTAATGTAGCCAGTTGATAAATTCTCTGATTTTAAGTTTAATTTATGTTATTGTAGTTCAGATACAGTTAAAGACGTATACACGAGTCAAGGAAACCGAATTCATTTGTGATGAAGAGTGACACAAAGCTATACAGCAAGTCCACGGGCTTGGCACATGAGGCAAGTACATATAAATAGATCATACACTAAGAGACCGGAATCCAAGTTTATGAAAATAAACATGAGTATCATTGCTATTCTAGCAGGACTAGTCACAATTATCAACTATTTTGTGCTCTCCCACAACAGTCCCTGAGACAGCTGTGAAATTTAACGCCTGTGTGTGCATTACAGTGTTTGTGCTTTCTATGTGTGCTCTCCAGCCATGTGTTTGTAATCTCCACTCAAGGGCGGTCGCCAGAAGGCACACAGAGGCATTTTAATGGGTTAGGAGTCCCATTTTAAAGGGTATTTAAGACCCTCAAACCACTTTAATTTGCGTAAATATGCATAAAATGAAGCACATGGTGTCACTGTAAAGCTCACAGAAAATAGATTACGCGTTAGGTCTTAAATAAGTTGTCTTATTTATTACTTGTTAAGACATTTGATTAATCAAAAATGTCCAAAACTATGTAGATTTGTTGTCTTAAATCAGATTCATGCAATTTTAGATGGAACACGTTTGCATTTTTTATGTCTGGTTAGACACTTTCTGCATCTTTCTTTATAACTCCTGTCTTAATGCTGGAATAACTGTTAGTTACAGTCTCAATGTACCGTATTTCATTGATTATTTTTCACAACAAATAACACAGTAAGTTTTAAGGAGGTAAAAAAAAAAAAGGAAAGCAAGCAGCAAGCATTTCCCACAAGTAATTTATACATTACTTTGTTTTTGGTTATCAGAGTCATACTGCTCAGATTTCATGGCTGTTAAGCTGTACCATTCCTGATTTTTAGCATCAGTAGGAGATTGTGGTAAAGAGAACGCTGCAAAGCTGCAAAGTTAACTGACAGTTAACTTATAAAAGCTCCAGAACCTCACATTAATTTCGCCAACATGCAGCTCTCATTGCTACATGTGATGACTATTTCAGATGTGGACAGCCAATCCAATAAAGCCACAGAACCAGTGCCTGCAGTTCTTGCAGCTTGTGAGAGCACAGTGCCCCTGTGTGGTCAGTGGGTATTAAAGCTCACAAGCGCAGTTCTGTCCAAAGGAGGAAGTCATAGTGATGCTTGAAGGGAATATCAGTATAACAAAAGAAAGGCATGTGAAGTTTGTGTTGCCAATGGAGCGCAGCGTGTTACTGTGGTTTCTGTTACTTGTGGGTGTGACACTTTATCTCCCTCAAAGGAAACGCCCAGCAGACGAGTTGTTGCTGGAAAAATGCTTCACTTCTGATGAATAATTAGCGATGGGAGTTTGCACTCCTTGGCACCGCTTCCTCTTACTCAATTAAAAGATGTTGCTTAAGGCGATGTGATGATTTATTTCTTTAATGCTTGTAATGCAACGTGTACTGATATGTAACTAAAAAAAAAAGCAAAGACACAGAGAGAGATGGTGCTTCCATAACACAATATAAAGTTCTTGTTGTTTTTTTATTTTGATGGGAGTGGTCTGTTCCAGGATCAGATATAGGTTCATGAAAATGTGTATTTATATGTGTACCAATGAACTCATTGGCACACATATAAATACATTTGTATGTGTAGCAACATGCTAAATGACTGTGTTTTCAGGAAAGTGCACGACATTTCATTTCCAGTAAGCTCCATGTATTTTAGTTTTACAGTTCATGGTTTTAAAGATTTCCGTTTGAGTTATCCCAATCAGGTAAAAATTGCATTGTAGGCGTCAACCTATCCCTAACCTCAAACAGGTCACTGTGGATGTGATGGATTTTTTATTCTTTGCACCACCATCACCAAAGCACCAATTTAGGGAATGTTTTTTTGGAATAATGGAAGTCCTTTCCTTCAAAAGAGTTATGAGACTTGAAGAATCAATGCCAGGGTGTTGTATGTGGATACTTAGTATTGGTTCATATTCCTGCATTTCTGGAGCTGGTCTCACAGAAAACAAGTGTGTCTTTTTTCCTTCATATGCTGATAAGCTGACAGGAAGTCTGCATTTCACTGACAAGGCTACTTCCTTTTGTCAGCATGTTGTAACAGTGATAGTTTAGTGAATAGGGAATGAGAAGGTTGTGTCTTGTCACATCCTTAACATTCAGGAGGGTGTTTGAGCTAAACACACAAAGCATACATGAATTACAAGTCGTTGTAGGATGGATGCTGACAACAGTAAGTGATCAGTGTTTCTTACCAATGTATGTTTCAATTTTCATTATTTCTTCTTTTTTTTACATTTTTAAAAAGCGCATTTTTTATTATATATATATATATATATATATATATATATATATATATATATATATATATATATATATATATATATATA
>VUQG01021652.1:0-14076 GCA_015106755.1 Etia nguti | reverse complement strand
GTGTAGGTGGTTGTGGGTGTGTGTGTGTGTGTGTGTGTGTGTGTGTGTGTGTGTGTGTGTGTTTCCAGTTTGCTGATGGAGTTTACCTGATTTTACTGATGGGGCTGCTGGAAGACTATTTTGTGCCACTGTACAACTTCTTCCTCACACCTGAGAGTTTTGAGCAGAAGGTGATTTTAGTTTAAAAAGTTGAAACAGGATTTTTAGCAGGTGATGAAGGTCGCTTTCAACTGCCAATTTGTATTTCCCCTCTCAGGTCCACAATGTGGCATTTGCCTTTGAGCTGATGCAGGAAGGAGGCCTAAAGAAACCCAAAGCCAGACCAGAAGGTATTTGTTGTTGTATTACATAATCGCATAATTTACAGGAAAGTTGCCTCTTTGTTGATCCGCTACAGCAGCAGTAATTTTAAAAGTTGTCCAGTAGGTGGAAACCTTGTCTTACACTCTAAAACCGGATAGATGCTGCTGAGATAGTTCAGCTCGAAGTTGCATTTTGTAGTCATATCCATATCTTTTATTAGAGATTAAAGGAAATTAAAGTGAATTGAATAAGAGTTTATTGCTTTATGACCAAAATATGATGAATGATTTCCTTAATTTGTCATATTCTAGTCTTTTCAAGTCATTAAGGTCTATAGAGAAAAAAAATTCTGAATTTGGTAAAAAACAAAAAAACAAAAAAAAACTCATATTCATTATGTTATCTAATACAGCTGATTGATCACTTGAACAAAAGTAATGTAAAATATAGAAATTAAAGGTAAAATCTTCCACTGAACATTGCAACGGTTCCTTCTTTCCATTGTGTTGCCATGCAGAATTCCTCTTCCTGTTGAATTTAAATTTGACCAATAGTATTTTTTGATGATTTTTTTTTTGCTTGTTAATTTAGTTGCACAGCTTCTGCAGTCTTTGCAGCTGTAGCCGAAGAATTTCCCTTCAGTGATTAGTCAAGGTTTTTTCAACTCCTGTTGTAAAAAAAAAAATTAAAAAAAAAATCAAGGAACAAATTAATGAATTAATGAAATGAATGAATAGCTATAACAAGCCTGCATAGGCTTGTGGGATACTGCAAATTCACAAATGCTGCATATACACCATGCTCCACTTCATTAGGTACACCTGTTCAGCTGCTTGTTAACTCAAATTGCCAATGACATGGCAACAACTGAGTGCATTTAGAAACGTGGACAACCAAGACAACCTGCTGAAGTTCAAATCGAGCATCAGAGTGGGGAAAAAAGCTGATTTAAGTGACTTTGAATGTAGCATGGTTGTTGATGCCAGACAGGCTCATCTGAGTATTTCAGAAACTGCTGATCTACTGTGATTTTCCTACACAAACATCTCTAGGGTTTATGCAGAATGAAAATACTTTGTTGATGCCAGAGGTCAGAGGAAAATCTCCAGACTGCTTCGAGGTGATAGGAAGGCAACAGATTTGGGCTAAACAGCATTAAAGCATCCATGTCACTTTTTATTAAAGGTTCAGGTTGCTGGTGGTGTATTGGTGTGTAGGGAATCGTTTCTTGGCACACTTTGGGTCCCTTAGTACTAATTGAACCTTTAAATACCACAGCTTCCTGAGTATTGTTGTTGACCATGTCTATCACTGCATGACCAATGTCTACCCATCTTCTCATGAGTCCCTCTAGCAGGTAAACGCACTATGTCACAAAGCTCAGATCATCTCAAAGTGCTGTCTTAAACATGACAGTGAGTTCAATGAACTCAAATGACCTCCACAGTCTCCATCTAACAGAGCACCTTTGCGATGTGGTGGAACAGGTGATTCACATCATGGATGTGTAGCTGCCAAACCTGAAGCAACTGTGTGATGCTATCATGTCAGTATGGACCAAAATCTCTGATGAATGTTCTAGCACTGTGTTGAATCTATGGCATTAATAATTAAGGCAGTTCTAAAGGCAAAAGTGGGTTCAACACAGTGCTAGCAAGGTGTACCTAATGAAGTGACAGGGAAATATAGGTACTAAAAGACACAAATGAACAAAAAAACCTTGATATCTATGTTTAGAGGCATACATATTTTAATAACACACTTGATCCAAGCATTTACTGCACTGTGCACGGCGTGCAGTAAATATTCTCTGATTCGTGTAAAGGTTGTAGTCTCCACATCTGTGGGTTCATTGTAAACAATAGAGGAGGCCACAAACAGGGAAAGCCAAATGTCCAGTTTCTGTTAAGGCAGGCTAGCTTGGTAAATTCTAATAATCAAATAAGCTCTTATGTAGAACACGTGATGCTTGCAGAGAGAACAGAAAGTCCTTTTGTGCCTTTGAATCTCTTTGCAAGAAGTAATACATCATATGAGAATAATTTGCAAAGTTTTGGGAGCTATTTTAAGCACCATTTAGTTTCCAAAATTACAAATAACCTTTTGAGGCAAACAGTCTAACAGCAATGATAGAACTGGCTCCTTTTCATGTTAAATATGATTTTATGGTAGCATAGCTATTTATTTTGTTCTTCAGTGTTCTAGCCATCCAATTTTTCTTATTAAGATAATTATTGAACATGCCAAGACAAGGCAATCGTTTTCTTCCCCAAACCAGTTCAGGGACACCAGACTTAATAATCTCTGCTTTTTCTTTTCTAGATGTCGTCAACCTGAACCTGAAGTCCACCCTCAGAGTCCTTTACAATCTATTCACCAACTACAAAACCTCTGCATGAGCTTTTCCAGTTTTTAACGCCGGGCATTACTCTGAACACTGCCCTGTGCCTGCACTGATATTATACATTACAGTCTGGACACTGTAGGAGACCAACTGGGACTGAAAGTCATCATTATGTGGGACTTAAAAAGCCCCAGGGGGTCTAGTCAGAAAAAGGCTCTGAATGCTAGTATTTAATCTTCCCCAAATGTCTGTATTTATTTTTTCCCTCCTCGAATGTTAACTGCAACCCAGGAAGCTCTGCAACCTTTAGCCCTGCATTTGAATACATAGCAATCACGGGAAAATGTTAAAACTGGAAAACGTTTGTGTGTCATACTGAACTCATTACGCTCCATCATAGATTATTATAAAAAGTTATAAAATGCTGTAATAATTTATCAAGTGTCTCAAAATGCTTTTCATAAATATGAATGTAAGCATTAGCTATTTTCTTTGAAAAGAATTAGATGACAATATCGGCCATTCTCGTGTTCGTAAGAGCCAGGAGAATGACATATTTTCTGTTTAACCTGCACACAAAAAGTGTTTTATGTGGGAAGTTTGGTCTGTGAGGTTTAGAAGAAAGGTTTTAAGTTGACAACAAATTGCCATGTAAGGCTAAATATAGAACACCCCTACAAAAGATTCACTGAAACAGAGAAAATTACCTAAAAATGAAGAAAATACATTCACGGTGCCTTTGAATAATCTTTATGTAATCCATTATGTGTTCTTATGTAAAGTACAAATAAAAATTTGTCATTAAACAATACAGCATACTGTAATTATATATAAATTATATTTTGTTTTGAATATTTGCAGTCTGTAGATGATAAAAACATCTTTTCTTTGTGTTGTCGTTCTCCCTGTGTCTGCCTGGTACTCCAGCTCCCTCCCACACTCCAAAGAGATGCATGGGGTTATCTTAAACTGGTGATTCTAAATTGGGCATAGGTGTGAATGTGAGTGTGAACAGTTGTCTGTCTTTATGTGTTAGCCCTGGAACAGATTGGCAACCCATCCGGGGTCTTGGAGAGGCTCCTGCCCCTTGCAACTCTTGAATATTCAGTTAAGAAAATGGATCAATGAATAAATACATTTAAAAGCCACAAAAGGATGGCAGGAAGTGAAAGCAGCTATCTTGGTGTCAGCAGTTGGTTTGTGGCCTGTCGTTTTAAAGCCTTGAGTTTGGCGTTCCAGCTATTGCCATCATGGCACCAGATGTGATGAGGGAGCGGTGGATGTGCCTGAGAGCCAGGAGACACTGAAAGGTATTACAGAACTGAAGAAGCTTCTGGGATGAGAGGTGAAACGTCTTCAAGCAACTTAAAGAAGTCCAGACACTTTTCTTTCCAAGCTCCTTAGACTGAAACCTCTTAAACTTATCAGTTACAAGTAAGTGACACCCTAATAAAGTTTCAACTAAGTACTGAATATTTTTGCCTTTGCTTTTGGATGATGTGTGTACTGTGTTATGCTGCTTCCAGTGTTTAAGTTTTTGAAAACATATTAAAGCCTATTAAAATTCTAAGGATTGAGTCAGAAGATCTGTGCTAGTCTTCTTTATTTATGCAGTCAATTAGCTTAGCTTCACTCAGACTGGAAACAAGGAAACAGTTGAGAGCTGCATGTTGAATATCCTTAGGCAAGATGCTGAATCCCAAGTTGCCCCCAACTAGTCCACTGGAATGAGAGAGTGTGAGTGTTAGGTTAAAAGTGCTTTGCTTCACATAGAAAAAGCCTTGTTTTAATGTGTGTGTGTGTGTGTAAACGAGGATTTTAGTAAGAGACTGCTTTGAGTGCTCAAATAGAATAGAAAAGCACTATATAAGTATCAGTCCATTTACCATTATTTGTTTAACAAAGCTAGGCCTAAATCCAGAAACAGTGTGTGAAAAAAGTGTACTAAGTACTAATCTTATGACATTGTGGAGGAATTTTAGCCCAGTCTTCTACTTCTTCTGCAAATTCTAAGATGCTGCTTCAGTTCACTGAGGTTTGCATGCATTACAGTTCTTTTAAGGTTTGATTATTTTTCTTTTTTCAGCCATTCTGTTGTAGATTTGCTGCTCTCTTTGGTATCATTGTCCTGTTGCATCAACCACCTTTGGCCAAGCTTTGACTATCAGACAGATGGCCTTACCATTTGACTCTAGAATACTTTGGTACACAGAGGAGTTCATGGTTTACTCAGTGACTACAAGGTGTGCAGGTCCTGTGGCTGCAAAACAGGCCCAAATCATCACCCGTCTACCACCGTGCTTAATAGTTGGTATGAGGTCTTTATACTGATGTGCTTTTATTTTATGGTTCCTTGAATACTGCCAAACATCTCCACTTTGGTCTTACCTGTCCAAAGGACATTGTACCAGATGGCTTGTGGGTTGTTTGAATGCAACTTTGCAAAGCTGTGGCATTTTCTTTTCTTTTGCAATTTCCCCGAGCCTTGTGTGATCTGACCTTGTTGTGAATTTTCTGGGGCGCCCACTACTGGGAAGATTGGTAAGTGCTGTGAATGTTTTCTACTTGTGAAGAATTTTTTTTTTTACTATACAATGATGGACTACAAATTGTTTGGAAATTGGCTTCTCGGATTGATGGGCAGCAAGAGTTGCTTCTTTACGATCAATGCTGATGTCTTTCCCCCTGTGGCATTGCATTAACACACACCTGAATACTCCAAATCTACAAACTGCCAAAACCTCTTCTTTTGTGCTCACAGTTTTT
Source organism: Etia nguti (assembly GCA_015106755.1). Lineage (NCBI taxonomy): Eukaryota > Metazoa > Chordata > Actinopteri > Cichliformes > Cichlidae > Etia > Etia nguti. The sequence continues at coordinate 8,663 of VUQG01021652.1, read as the reverse complement.
CTTGTGCATTGATTGGCAGCACCTGGCTGCTACTTACCTTCTTAATTCCTTTTGAAATGGTAAGGGTGTACTTTTTCACACACACTGCGTTTGCGTTTTGGCTTGTTTTTTTTGTTACATAAATAATGATAAAGTAAAGTGTGTCATATTGTTGTTAATCCAAGGCTGTAATCAAACAATTTTAAGACCTGATGTAGAACAGATGATTAAAAAAAAATGTCCTGATACGTAAAATCTTAAAATTGAAGGATGGTTTACTTTCTTTTTACTTCTTTTTACTCTACATTATTAATATATTCCATATTATTCCTATACTATACTCTTTAATAGCTGAATGAATCATGTTTTCTCTGAACTATGCATAGTACACATATTTTAAATCATATTTAAAAGTTCATGCTGTTGCTTCCTGCCTTGAGTGCAGTGTGTTCTTGCCATCTCAGGGGAGTCCTAGTCAGAGTATCTTTATATTGACCAGCCTTTCAGACAGCTCTCCAAGGAGGTCCGGACCTATTACTGCTCTCCTGAAGCAAGAGCTGGCCCTGCGGTGCCACCTCAAGACCTGCTAAGATGTACAGTGCACGACTGCTCATGCATTTTCGAGCCGGTCTGAATTATTGAGAGAATGGATAAGTCAATCCAGACCGAGTTAACACTGGCTGGTTCACCAGTGCATGTCTGAATTTTCTTTTTTTTTTTTCCCCTTTTCTGTTTAATCTAGGCTATCAGAAAAATAAATGTGTGGAATCAAGCAGAATGGGAATTTTATTTTATCTATTGCTTGTGAGATAGGTTAAATTTGCTTTGGCTTTCTGAGCGAGATTGGCTTTTGAACAGACAGTTCCTTCAATTTGGGTTTAGCTAAAGGAATTATAGGTTTATTTTAGGCCTTTATTTTCTTGTCTCGTTCCTTTGTTGCTATGGTAACCTTCCACATCCCCTAAATTGCCCCTCGTCTGACTGATGGGTGGTCCTTTTTCTTTTCTTCAACAAGGCCGGTGCGCAGACAGAGGTCGTTGTTTTGTTGTCTATCTTTCCTTTTCTTTTTAATTTGTTTGTTGTGTAATCGAGAAGGCTGGAGACCAGATGACGGCAAATTGATCCGGGTGGTCACAGATGGAGATGCGTGAGTCGAGCCTGAGTGGTTCAGGCCTCTGAGTGTCATGCTTCTCACGGCCCTCCTGAAGTGTAGTTTTCAAAACAATACACTTATACCCACGAGTCCTCCCTGTTCTTGTTCGCTCAACGCGTACTTATTATTAAAGTCTTATCCAGGGTTCGTGACACAGAGCATAAACGCCCCTATCAGAAAACGCTCGGCGTCGAAGCCAATATCAAAAAGAGGAAGTGCTATCTTCTTCACTGCCACATCCTCTCATGCGCTTATCTTCCTTTTCAACCCTGTGACATGTCATTTTCTTTCAAGGCAACAGTTTGAAATTGAGTACAGCCAGACCTTTTGCATTGATAGAAATAACAAGAGTCTCTATTCAGATTGAGTGCAGCCCTCCACTTCTGATATATCGCTGTTTTGACAGTTTGTGGAGTTGACATCAGCTAAGGAACTCAATTCAGCAGAAGTCACACAATTCTGCCGAGTCGCTCCCAGAGTGCTGAAGGTAAGCTTATTCAAAAGACTTTTTGTTTATGACCTTGTTTGAAAGTTACTGTCAACCTCAGGAAAAGGAAGCCACACACAATCTAAACACCCTGAGAAAGAGAAGTTGCTCACCGAGGCGTTTCTGTTCCACAGATCCAGGAAACAACCGTTTGACAAGCTCCAGGTCACGTCTGTTTTGTCAGAATGTGTTGCTTTATGTGTTTGCTGTGCTTTGTCTCAGACCATATGATTCAAAATGTTCACAGAAACAAGCACAGCCCCTGTAACTCTGCAGGGACCTGAAATTCCTTATCTGATGAGCTGGCCATTGAAAAAAAAAAAGAAAAAGGAAAAAAAGTAGTGAGGAAGTTAAATGGCTTCCTGTTTTGGTCTAACGTGTTTTGGACCAGATCGATTCCAAACCCGATCAGTTTCTGTGTTTCTCTGTGTTTTTAGAAACGTGTAACACCTTCAGTCAGAGTAATATACCTGCATTAGAAGTTCTGTGTGGCTGAGTTGAGCATAAAGCTGTTTTTTTCTTTGTACTTTAAAAGCAACAATTCTGAGATACAAGATTTCCTCTCAAAGGTAAGCTGTCTGCCATTACAGCCGGCATTTTTCACTGCTGGTCAGTCCTCAAAACCAGCTGAAAATTGAGCAGTATGGCTCCGGACACTTACTGAGGCACCAGTGAGAGCTATTTTCTGCCAAACATATTCATGGAGAAAGTGTTTCTTCATTCTTCTGTGCTTTACAACCCACTTTCCCCCCTGAGAAAGTTGGAACAAATTGTGTACAAATTGTGTATTGTGATAAAAGCAGAATTCAGTGATTTGCACAGCCTTTAAACCTTGCCTTTGGGGTGCAAAGACAAATAGTAAAACTGCAAAGTGTTAAAAAAGAGATGCACATTTTAAATTTGAAGCCAGCAACATGCTTTGGAAGAGGTTGTATTAGGGCCATGTTTCCTGCTGGGTGTCTTTTAATAACACTCCAAGCATGTGGTAAGTCTTAAGACCAACTGATTGAAAGTAAAATGTTTTCCTGTTCTTGCTTGAAATAGAATTATTATCTTCCTCTTTGTATTTTACATCAAAGAAGGAAATTGAACGGTCCCAATATTTTCAATAGTTGACTATTCTGACTAGAGGATGGTGATTTTAGCATCTGGACTATTTTAATAAGGACTCATGCTGTTGTGTAGAGTGTGGTTTGACTTTGTCTAGCCAAAATAAGCAGGGTCCTCCATGGAAAGGACATCTGGATTGCAACAATGAAACTCTGGACCTTTTAGCATTAATAAACCCTTCTCAAAGTTTGCAAGTTAGCTGTTCGCTGTTATCAAGCTGAATGGTTCATGTTCCCTTTAATACAGATGTTGTATTCATGTCTAAAAAAAATGTAGTTTTAATTGGTAGACCACAAGACATCACCTCTGTCCAAATGAGTCCAAACTCATTTTTTTTGCATGGAAATCTTTTAAAAATTTGATTTGTAGATGGAACAATGGAGTTTACAGCAAGTTTTTCTGGGTCCATGCAGAAACATGTCTGGTTTGCCTCTTGGTTGCATGCAGAGATTTGTTTTAGATCCAAGCTTGTGGTAACAATTTAACCACCCCCCTAACAAAATCACCTGGTGTCAAGAAGTCCTACCTCACCAATACTTTAAAAATATATAAAAACTATCATTACTAATGTAAATCATCCTCTGAGCTGGAGGAAGAGAAGAGGGGTACATCACTATTCGAGCTTTAAAACTTTGAGAACCCTGCTTGATCTTGTATTGATATCATACACTGTGTATTAGAAATTCCTGTAGTTTGTTGTAATTTTATGTAAATTTGTTGACAGGCCAGCGGAGGTGAAGATATCACTTTGCAGAGGTATGATGGAGGAGAACATCTTTAATTATCAGAAAGAGGAAGACCCCGTGGAACTTGAGTCTTTTCAGGGTATGTTTGCATTTACTTAAAAGTCAATCTTAGTCAGTCGTCAGTGATTCATGTGGCACATGTAAAAGATCATCCCAGTGACCTCATATTGAACATCGTGTCTGCCTTGTGCATTTCTATTAGACTTTCGCCAATATTATATAATGAGGATAATGAATAGAGACGTGTCCAGTCTATCTGTAATCATTTAAACCTGCAGGAGATGACCTTCAGATCATTTGGGGCAGTTATGTTGTGAACTTGAAAGGTGACAGTTGCTCATTTACACATTTAGCAGACATGGAGGAAATGAGTTTAGGTCCAGTATTCTCTTTCATGTGAAATCTGGTGTGCTCTGGTCTCTGCCACCTCCTGGGGTGAATATCTGGTTCTTAATTTGCTGAATCCTCCACTATGTTCCCCGACTCGTATCAGACTTTTTGTATACTGTATGATGGGTTTATAAAACACTGACTTCATCGAGAAAGCAGCTCTGTTGGGAGCTGAAATTGGCCACAATTCAAAAGCATAAGTATAAAGATGCAAGACGCTCCATATAGCAGAGTTAGAGTGGGCTTGTCTTTCCAAGCAAAGAAATACATTTCGGATAATTCTTTGATCCTTACTCCACATAAAATTATGATTCTCGCAGCTTAATTATATTGCCAAGTTAGAAGTTCTGCCGAGATAGATTAGACTAACCGAAACAGCTTTAAGGGCTCTGCTGATTTCTATGTTGCCTCGGGAGGGCTGGATGTACGAAGGGAATGCATTTGAAAATGGCCAGCCTCAAAGTGGATGTATATGTGAATAAGTAACAAACATAGGGGTACTGCCAAAACATGTAAAACCTATCACTGAAATATTCAAAGCAGAAATTCTAAAGAGAGCTATCAAATGCACTTTGGGTGACGTAAGAGACCAGGGCAGTTTTGTTTTCATGTCCATTACAGGGGAGAAGAGGAAACTCATACAACCAACATCTTTAAAAGACCCCAAACTTGAAAAGCTGAAGGAGGTAAGAAATGAATCCCTGCCTTGCACATGTCGGATTCTCTTTCTTCTATTTCACATTTACTGTAACATCAAACGCCCGTCCTGGACAGCTGCAGATCTGAGATTACCTTTGTGTCTTTAGTGGGCTACATACAGGAATAAGGTGTGAGGATCGGTGAAATTTTAATGAGCATAATTATAAGAGGAGATGGGAGACAGATCAGAGTGTGACGGCGAGGAGCCGACAGAGTCTGCTGGATCAGGATTTTAAACATATTGTTGTAAAGAGGGCATATATATATAAATTTGAGAGGAAAACAAGTGAAATATAACCTTTCTTTTGTGAAATATAAGCTTTCTTTTAGCTGAGTACTTGAATCTTTCATTATTATTATTATTATTATTATTATTATTATTATTATTATTATCTGTTTCAGGATCATATTATCTCCAAAAACACAATCTTTGAAAAACAGGATCTCTCGCTGTTTTTTTTCTTCATCTGCAACACTGGCAAAGGAAAAATGTATGCAAGAAGATGAAAGCGGATAATTTCTCTGACTGTGTGATGAATTATATCTCGGTAGGCACTGGTTGATTGGATCAATAAGACTTTGAAACCCGAGCACATCGTAGTTCAGAGTCTGGAGGAGGATATGTATGATGGACTGGTACTACATCACCTGCTGTGTGAGATAATGAATATTTGATATTTCATTAATCATACTTATTTCCATTTGATAATGATTTGACTGAGAGGATGAAAAACAAACAGATATTATGTTAAAAAGCTGGAAATTGTAATATTAAAAAACAAAAGGTTGTTGTCAATCGGACCCTACAATGATATGCGTTTGTTTCTTGATTTCTTCAGCCAGGTTGGCCGACGTGCATTTGAATGTGGAAGAGATATCGCTGACCACCACAGCTCAGATCCGCAAGTTGGAAATAATCATGGAGGAGCTGGACAAGAGACTGGGCACGCAGGACAGCAGTCAGATCAAATGGAACGTCAAACGTGAGTCATGCTGCTGACTGGGCTTCTCAAACAAAGCAACAAGTTAACAAATGTTCTCTTCTGGCAACCCTCTCATTTCAACAGGATTTGGTGCTATTACAAGGGTACCATGTAAGCTTACACCCACTGCGCGGGATTGTGTTGGAGATAAAAATTTCCTGACATTATAGGGTTTCGTTTAAATCACATGTCAGTGTTTTCTTTAATCGTGCTTTGTTATGCAGAGAAAAACCTTATAGACTGTTGAACACTTTATCTGAAAATTTCTTTCTCGGGCTGACACAACATAACCTGGCAGGGCAGCTGTCAGATTCTTGACTACAGTTATTTCACTTTCTTTCATTCCCTTCCTTTGCATTTTGTTCAGGGTGAATCCAAATAGAAGAAAGGGAAACGTATCGAAAAAGACTAATGTGTGCGAGTGCTAATTAAAAGTTAAACGTGATTTGGTGACAATCATGTTTACTGCTGCCGGGAGTGCTCCGATCATTAGCTGTGGAGAAAGCTTTACTTACAGAGTGAAGACATAAATAGATAAAAAAGAAATGCTATTGTTTAGATTTGCTGAAAACTGGATTGATATTGAAAATAGCTACTGGTGAGCACTCAATGGTAAGTAGGTTATGGGGCCAAGTGTCAGTTTCTTATTTTTCAAAGACACTCACGCCCTGCTTTGTGTGCATACTTGGTAGCAGAGAGTATGATCACATCGGCTGATTTTTTTTTGGTGTGTGTCTGGTCCTCTACCGTTTACCTGTCAGTCATCCACAACAAAGACCTTCTGGCCACCCTTCATCTGCTTGTTGCCATGGTGAGATGTTTCCAGCCTGAACTGGATTTGCCGCCTGATGTGAAGATTGAAGTTGTAGTCGTAGAAGTAAGTTGTTCTTGTCAAGCTTTGGCACTTTTTCTTTTGCTCCAGGATGGTTTCAGACACACTTTGTGTAATTGTTGCTCATTGTGGTCTGCTGTACACCCAGGTCAGCAAGGGTGGAATCAAATCAGATGTGCAAGTGGAAATCTTAACAGAGGGAAGGTGAGGTGCTTACTGCCTCGTGTGATCCTGTAAATGTGAAGAAAAACTCACCTCATATATATATAAATCCTTTTTGCATTTCAGCAGCGACACAGACTCCCTCAGCAATACTGAAAGTGAGTGAGAGTGGTCAGAGGTTGAGCTGATGTGACATCTTGAATGTCATCCAAAAAGCATTACAGCCTACTAACACATTTTTTTGGCTGTCTGGTCACCCAGGGGAAGATCCCATCGAGCAACTGCTGAAGCTTGAGGCTCACAAGGTCAACACAGTGAAAAAGGTATAACAAGGACACCAGAAAAAGTAAAGAAGTGCCGAGATTTTTTAAAGGTGTTGACTTTCTCATCTCTAGAGAGAGAGGAACTCTAGTGGTGTTAACACAAATGATAAATGTCATGCTGTGTGTTTGTTGCCTGATCTGAACCCTTCCATACATGGCAGATGAACAGAGCTGGCTGGTGAAGGACGGGACTCTTAATCCAATGTTCTTGTAAGGCTTTTTGGCCTTCTTGCAAAAGATGATTTTCAAATACTGTTGAGCATGATCTTTTTTTTTTTAAATCAAATAATTTTCACAGACTGCATGTAAAAAATCGAAGTAGCCACCATGACAACACTCAAGGGTTAGTGAAATCCTGTTCTGAAGACTCGATTCTAGGATTTTGGAGCCAGAAGTTCCAATATTTGACTAAGATGGATAACTAAACGCCTTAACACAAATTAAATTTGTGAATTTTAAAAGTTAACACAAACAAATATTTGACTAGCACCATGGTTTATGAACGGCCATGTTTGTCAGTTGGTCAATATGCCACTCATATTCTTTGTAGATATTTGTGATTCCTCTTCTGTTTATTGTAGCACCACAACGAGGCTGATATTATAGGTCTCAGGGATATTAATAATAATAATATATGTTTTCATATTCTCTGTTGTTGTTGTACTATTTTAACATGTTGAAAATAAAGATAAAATACAAATATTATGTTATGAATGCTAACCAGATGCTGAATGTAGTCATAATTATGATCATCTTAGCATGCTTTGATGCAGTTGTTTTTTGCTGGCTGACTAATCCTTTCCTTGATTTCAAGTGAGGTACACGAGGGGCGGAATGAACAAGTTTAGATGCATTACTTTAAGAGTCTGATATATTAATCATTCCAGCTAATGCTTTGGGTTTTGATGAAGATACCTTAAAATGTCAAGTTGCATTTCAAACTGCAGTGTTTCATAATTTCTCTGTTTTAGGCCCTCGTACATTTTGTCAACCAGCATATATCATCTCTGGGTCTGCAGGTGACAGATATGGACAAACAGGTATACACCAACAGCTGGAAACCTATTGCTTACAGGCTTTCTTTTGATAAATATAGACTCAGTGATTACTTCCCTTATCACTTTCAATGTTCCAATGCTCTGTGGGTTTGCTGTCCAGTTTGCTGATGGTGTGATTCTGCTGCTGCTGATTGGACAGTTGGAGGGTTTTTTCATCCCACTCTTTGACTTCAACCTGACCCCTGTCAGTGACTCTGAGATGGTAAAGTACAGATTCACATATATGGACTCATGCCACATTCAAAGCTTTATTTTCTCAATATGACTCACAATTTTGTTCAAATGTATTTTATTTTTCATGTAGTGTATGCATTCACACAAATTCCTTTATTCAGTTCACAAGTGTTAGGAAAAAAGTACACTTTTTCATCTGATTTGAAGTAATCTAATTCCCAGCCGATCACTTGGATACAGTACTAAAACCCGATCCAGAACAGTGCCGAATTAAAAGATATGATCAAATGAATATTTTACAGTTCCCATAATAAAAGTGGGTACATAATTACGACTGTGTCATGGTTCTTAAATTGAAGCAATAGGATGAGTATGAAAAAGTGATAGCCCTGTCTTCACAGATATGAGTTAATAAGTTATTGAATAAGGACATTGTGACACTACAAAATCTACAAAACATTTCTTTTATTTAACACACACACACGTTTTCTTTTTTTTTTTTTTTTTTTAAAAAAAAAAAAAATTTCTTTTTTAATAAAATTTTTTAAAAAAAAAAACAAAATAAAA
>VUQG01021650.1:0-12933 GCA_015106755.1 Etia nguti | reverse complement strand
CTTCATAGTACAGAAAACCCAAGGTTAACCCTGAAGTTACCCGGATAAGCCAAAATCCTGCTTTATAGTACAGGGCCCAGGAAAGGAGAAGCAATTGCCTCTGGAAGGCTCTCATTGGAATGTAGTTCTGCTGTCAGGGTTATCTCATAACCCTGAGATGTACCTTAGATTAAGCTATGCTAAGTAGAGAAAATACCCAAAGACACAGAGGTGCTTCAACTCTTCAGTGATAAAAAAAAACAAAAAAACAAAACAAACAAACCTCATTTATATTTTTAACAGCCAAAACATTATTGCTAGTCACCATGCCCAAAATGTGTGATGATGAAGAGTAAGAGTGCATTGTGAAAATGTAATTCCTTTATCACATAGCAAGAAAAACCTTCCCAAAAAAGATTAAGACCACAAGGAGGCAAAGTCAACTGCTATTTCAGCTTCACGTAATCAGTGTTCCTTCCCTTACTATGAAACCAGTTTTACACCTCTGGTATTTAATAATATAAACTAAGCAATATTAGGTTTAGAACTGTAAATATGTAGTGAGGTTAACGATTTAAAATCAATAAAACAAACAAGGAAAACAGTATAAACATTAGAACAAAAAATGCTGGCACAGCACGATGAGACCTTGTTGCAGTTTAAAACAAGTAAACATGTAAATGTACCTGTTATATTGTAATCAGCAGCAACACTCACAGCAGGAGTGTAAGTCACAGATGGCATGGTGGGCTCTTTGCCCTTCTGCTTTTTCCTGAAGATAATGAATAGGAGCAGAAGGAAGAGCACAAGCAGCACAAGGATAATGATTCCTGCAATGGCTCCAATCTGGTAAGTGTCTACATGCATCGCTGCACTAGTCAAAGTGTTGAGGCTGCCCACCACAATCACACCAGCTGCACACAGGAGGAGGAGGGAATGTAGAATAAGAGTTAGACGTTTTAGAGTCTGTTAGGTTTAAATGAGTCAGTTTTTCTAATGGAAAGTGATTAGAGAAATCAGTGAAATCGGATTAAAATAAACACTCTGTTTTTAGAACTCTATAACCTCAATCCCAGAGAAGTTGGGATGCTGTGTAAAATGTAAAGTAAAACAGAAAGCAATAATTTGCAAATCTCATAAATCCATTCACAAGAGAACACTCTCTCCCCTGACCCCCATCCAGTTGTAGTAGATGACTGCCCCTCCCTCAGCATGGTTCTGTCAGAGGTTTGTTCTTGTTACAACTGAGTTTTTCCTTCCCACTGTCGCCAAATGCTCAGTCATGCAGGGATTGTGGGGTGGAGTGGGGGTCTTCTGATTGTTGGGCTTTTGTGTCTATTATTGTAAGATTTTTTTCCTTACAGTACCTAGTTGTGACCGCTGTGATCTGATGCTATATAAATAAATTTGAATTGAATATAGGAAATGTATTAAACATTTTTCATGCTCCTAGGTCTATGACCCAGTGTTTTAAGTTTTTAAAAGTTTATGTGTTTTTTTTGCTTTGAATTTTATGTACAGTACAGTACATTTGCATAACGACTGAAACCAGCCCACTGAAGGAACCCATCCCAGCCCATTGTTCCTTCAGTGGGCTGGTTTCAGTTTATAAGATTGGGGAAACCTGCAGTCAGCTGAGACTGAAGAAGTCACTTGGATGAGTGACGAAACGTTTCTCCCACAAAACGCTACGTCCAGATGAACAGAATCAACTTTTGGAGATCAAGGGAAAAGTTCACCCTGCCCGGGATAGGGTTGCCAGGGCCCTGCCATGGAGCCAAGCCGGGGCCTTAGTCTATTGGGCCCATCCTCTTGTAGGCCCACCACCTGCAGGAGGTGCCGTAGGCCAGGAGCGAACAACATGAACACTATGTTTGAACATAAGGGTGTCCATAAGTGCATGTGGCACCAGGGCACCCTAGGCTGCAGGTTGATGTTCGATTTTGTAGCCATATGTTCTGGACACTTGGATGAAGAGAGGGGCCCGGAACTGATTACCAACTGGTGGTGAATTGGATCAGGTGGTGGGGAAGGATGGTGGACAGACCTGGCGCACCTAAACATATAGTGAGGGTGCGCTGGGAACGCCTGGCAGAGACCCCGGTTCATGAGATCTTCAGTGCACACCTCTGGCAGAGCTTCAACTGCATTCTGAGGGAGACTAGGGACATTGAGTCCAAATGGACCATGTTTAGCACCTCCACTGCCGAAGCCGTTGCACTGAGGTGGTTGGTGCTCATCATGGTGGTAACCCCCAAACCAAATGGTGGACACTAGAGATGAAGGGAGCCACAAGGCTGAAGAAGGAGTCCTATCGGGCTTGGTTAGCCTGTGGGACTTCGGAGGCACCTGATAGGAACTGACAGGCCAAGCGGATGTGGCTTGGGCAGTGGCTGAAGGAAAAACTCGGGTGTTGGGGGGAGTTCGCGACCCGACCCCGGATAAGAGGAAGAAGATGGATGGATGGATGAATCTCAAACAAGTGTGACAAACATAGAGAATTGGACATATAGAAATGGAGTCCGAATGGAAGGCTGAGAGAAGGAAGGTAGAAATGGTTGACGTTAACTCAAAAAGACAGAATGTGACTAATTCAATATTGGCAGTCATTAAAGCTGCTGTACTTATAGACACATCTGTAAGATGGCCGTGAATAACTTTTCTCTAATGGTTACAATTTTTGCTGTGAAGAAATTCATAAAGTAATTGCTAGCTAACTTGCCAGCCTGGCTGTATTGTTGAAAATACACATTTGGTTGGTCCTGTTTTCCATAGTCAGTGAGAAATAGTAAAATAACTTTTTTTGAGAAACAAACCAGGCCAAATGAAGATATTCTAAATGAGCCCAACAACATTTTCTCTGCTATTATCTGCTTTAAACAGTGTGTCGAGTACCTCCAATTTGATGCTTTCTTTTTTCAGAGGAGCTAAAGTATCCAGGGATATGCAGTGAGGATCTAAAGGTCTTAACAAGAAAATTGACTTCCATGGGAGTAGAGTTTAGGAAGCTGCTTGGCATTATGTTAGCACATTGCACTGAAGATGATAACAGTAGAGGAATCACTTCCTTAAACTTAGTTACAGCACTTTCAGAAAGATATCTATTGTAAGTCTGATGAACTGGATAAAAACTCATGGCCTTGGCCAGGAGGACAACAGCTAATAGGTTTTCGACTATTCCTATTAGGACAGACAAGGCTAAGGTTAAGGATTTCAGAAGAATTAAAACTCCATCTATGTCTTTGAGTGATTGATAAGCTCATTACTGATTTGCAAATGGTTGTATTCTGTTTATATTTACATTTTACACAGCATCTCAACTTTTTCGTTTTTTTAAAATTAGGTCTGTACTTTGTGTCACTAAACAATGTCTGATTCCATTTTAACTGAGGTACATTCTCACCTTGGTCACATCGAGCTCCCTTCCAACCTGAATTGCAGTAACACGATCCAGTCATGTGATCACAAGTGGAGTTATTTAGACAGTCACAGACCTGATGGCAACCATAACCATATAAACCAGGAGGACACTCTGGAAAACAGAAAAAAAGGCAAATGGGTAACCATTTATGATAAGTCAGTTTAGTAGGAATGTAACTTATAAAAAAGTATCCATAATTTTCCTGCTGAAGTTGAAGTTAAGCTATGCATACCTTAGCTTTGTTACCCAAGTTGATGACATCTCAACAGGTAATCTTATGTCTTGATGCATGCTCAATCATCCAGGTAAGTACTTCCCAAAAGGTTAATTCTGTTCATCTGGATGTAGAACTATGCTAGTTAGGATTGGTTTGACTTTAGCCACATTCTAAATAAGTACAAGCTTTTAGAAACTAGAAGGAGTTATCTTTTAAAATCAAGTTTTTTTGTATTTGGCTATAGTCAGTGTCACTGTTGGTAGCATGAGATTATTCCTGGACCCCACAAAGGCTGCACAGGTAGTCCAATTCCTCTAGGATTGCACATCAATATGGCAATATATTGCCATCGCCAGAAGGAGTTTCCAGGAGGTGGTGGCAGGGAAGAATGTAGCTAGGCAGCATTAGACGGTAGTCTGTAAGATGACTTTACAAATCAACAAGAAGATGCAAGTGAAGGCGGAGGCAAGGATTAAATGGTTTATGTGGAAGATGGAAGAACGTTATGCCACATTCACGGAAGAGTTGAGATAGGCTCTGAGTGGCAGGGAACCAGACGATTAGGAAGTGCAGCTGATGAGGGAAACTGCCAAGAAGGTGTTTGGTGCATCCACTTACCAGGGGAATAAGGACAAGGAAACCTTGTGGTGGAATTGCTAAATACAGGGAAATATTCAAAGGAAGAAGTTGGCTACGAAAAAATGAGATATTTGGGGAGATGAAGTAGACAGGAGGGCTTTGAGGCTAAGCCTGTCAAACCTGGGAAATGAAAGGATATATTTTCTTTTGCACATGACTGTAGGTGGGATTTTTAATGTTAACCCTACCTCTAAAACCTCTAAACAGCACCATAGTGGATCTTAAGAGATTAACAAGGTTAACCGCTAGCCATTGTGCTAATCAACCGAGCAGGCCCCTACCTGTATTCTATTAATTTGCAAATTTTCCTTTGATTTAACACCTGGGCCCTATTCCAGGAAACATGTTCAACAAAGTCTGTTAAGTTTATTTATATAGAGCCTTTCACAGACATAACAGTCACAAAGCTCTGAACAACAATTAAAACATAATATCAACAGAGAACCATGTTTAAAAAAAGAATAAGATAAGAATGTCAGCTGAAGGCCTGATTAAACAAAGCTTTTAACTATTAAAAAAAAAACCCTCCACAGTCAGATAAACGTGGTAATTTGTTCCAGAGCTTCTGGGCCACAGACCTAAAAGCTCTGTCCCCTCTAATCTTCATTCTTGTATGACGGACAACTAATAGGTTCTGAACTTGTGAGTGGAGACTGCAAGGAGCAGTGTCTTTAACAAGAAGTGTGAGAATCTTAAAACGAATTCTAAAATCAAACAATATAAAATAGGGGTAATGTGAGCTTGCTTCCAAAAGTGTGACAGGAGTATGGCTGCAGCATTTTGTGTTGCTTGGAGGCATAACAGAGGTAATTTGTTAGGCCAGTAAAAAGGGCATTACAATATTCTAAGTGTGATGATACAAACACATGAACAATTTTCTCCATTTCAGAGGAGGACACTATAGATCGCAATTTAAAAATGTTCCTTCAATGAAAGAAACAGGAAGGTGAGATAGATTTTATTTATGAGTCAATACATTGTGCTTTTTATACTTTATTCTTTTATACTTTATGCCTCCCCAAAGTTTTTCCCCCTCCTGCCTGTCCAGCCTGTAATAACTGAAATAGCACAAATAGAAATAAAGAAATGACAAATAAACAATGAACAAGAGGAGCCTATAGAGAATTTAAAAGCTTATCTTGGAAAAGCAAAATGTGTTTGGCACAACAGTGCATTCAGATCATAATTCTGATTGCAAAAGCTGCCAGACAGGACAGGATTAAAAACCCCTGACAAAAAATAGGATATATGCTATTGGGACTGAGTGATACACTTTTCATTATTAAAGCGTGATTGTGAGACTCAGTGTATATACTTTACCACAAGCTAAACAACTAGAACTTATACCTTCCAACCAAAATAGTGAATAAAACAACTTGAGTATAGAATTAGAACTGTGATTGAGCATTGAGCTTCTCAGAAGCAAATGTCTAATGTACACTTTACTTCCAAAATATTCACCCACCCATCAAAATAATAGAATTTAGGTCTTCCAAAAACTTCCATATAAAGTTTTTCCATATAGGGAGTGTATAAAATCAACAACCTAGGCATGTAGACTGTTTTTTATAAACATTTGCGAAGGAATGAGTTGCTCTCAGGAGTTCAATGAATTACAGAATGGTACTGTGATAGGATGCCACCTGTGCAACAAGACTAGCCCTGTGAGATTTCCTTGATACTAAATATTCCAGAATTAGCATCATTATTATGACAAAGTGGAAGTGATTAGGAATGTCAGCATGTAGGCCACAAAGTGGTAGGCCACAATAAATCACAGAGCAGGATCAGCGGAAGCCGAGGCGCAGGGTTTGCCAGCTTTCTGCAGTCAGTCCCTACAGACCTTCAAACTTCATTTGGCCTTTAGATTAGCTTAATGAAGTTTCAATCGCCGAGCAATGTAAAGTTTGGTGGAGTGGGGATTATTGTGTGGGGTTGTTTTTCAGGAGTTGGGACAGGCTCCAGTGAAAGAAACTCAAAGACATTTTGGACAATTTCATTCTCCCAACTTTATGGGAGCAGTTTGGGGATGGCCCCATCCTGTTACAAGATGACTGCATACCTGTGCACACGTAAGGCCCATAAAGACATGGGTGAGTGAGTTTTGTGTGAAAGACTAACTAACCTGCATAGAGTCCTGACCTCAGGTCGTTACAACTGATAGAAAGGTATAATTTAGAGCAGAGACTGCGAGCCAGGCAGGAATGAATTAAAGCAGAGCTAGACCTTCTTGTTCGGTATGAGTGTCTGCTCTCATAAATGGGCTTGTGGAAGAATTCCCATAAACCTTAAACCCTGTGGAAAGCCTTCACAGAAAAGTTGAAGCTATTAGAGCTGTAAAAGGTGGGCCGACAGCATATTAAATCCTATGGATGAGAGAATGAGGTGTCACTCAAGTTCATATGCATGTGAAGGCAAACAAGCAAATACTTTTTGCAATATAGTGTAAATCAAGAATGCACAAAGAAAAAAATGAAAACCTTCCAAGTGAGTTGAACAAAGATAATCTGGAAACTGGGGGATATAAAGCAGGAGGTATTTATACAAAGGGGACTGACTAAACTAATTCAACACAAGTGTGGCACCCAAAGGACAGGAAAGTACAGCTTCCAACTTTTGTTTAAAATCTTGAAAAATAAGACAAGATTTTAAAGTAAAACAAAAACAATAAAGGAAACAAAATAAAAACTGGAACTTAATATGATTTTTTTTTAAAAAAAAACATAAAACAAAAAAGCAAACAAAACAGGCAGCAAGATCTCGTAACCTACTTTGATCACAGTATTTCCCCATGAAACCAGTTCGACATGTGCACTGTCCAGAAATGTGGTCACAGTCGGCTCCATTCCTACATCGACAAGTCTGAGAGCAGTCCTTCCCAAAGAAACCTAACGGACAGCCTGCAAAGAAGGTATCGTCATCATATTCTGTACTTTTAAAATATGCTGTTTTTTAAATAAAAACACTACCTTTGACAAATTTATCCAAAATTATACCAGTATCATCTGTATCAGCCATTCTCCGCTAATTAAAAAAAAAAATTCTTCCCATTACACCCATTGACCCATTTTCCCTGCAGAGGGTTGATGGGAGTGCTTCGGTAAGACTGACTTTTAGTTTTAGCGTCCTTTTTTTCCCCCTTATTTGTTCTGTTATTAGTTAGCTAACATAAACTAATGTAAAACTATTAGCAACAACCAACCAACCCGGTGACATATTGTTCTGTATTTACAAGATGGTGCTAAACATGTTCTGAAAACTTTAAGCACTTATTTCTTAAATCCAGCTTCACAGACAGTGTTAAATCTATGTCAGTTTTTGAATGCAGGGCTCCTGTGGTGTAAATTAGCCTTTATACCTGTAGTGTCTCATGTCCACTTTAATTATTGAATTTGATTCAGCTTCTGCTTTGTTCCTGCTAAACTTCTTTAATTAAATATCCTGCATTCAAAAAGTATATTTTGTGAACATTCATGTTTTTATCTCTTTGTGAAACAGTAAAAAGGCATAAACATTTTTATAGGTTTACATCTATATAAAACAGCTCTTCGAGGTTACTCCAGTCTTCTTTAATTAACATATCCCTAGGGCTTATTGTTAAGGTCACTAACAGCCTTTTTACCATTAGTACCTACTCTGATTGGCTTGGCATGGCTCAACACAGTGTTTAAGGTTTTCCATTAGGTGATATTATCTGGTACCAGCTACTTTAGTACCAACTTGACCGGGGTTCCAAGCTATCCCAAAATGTGACACCAAAAGACTGCATGTCATCAATTGGCTAGTCACTTTTATGGTCATGGGGGAATCATATGATATGGGTTTTTCTCTCTATGTATTATTGTAGGGTCTACCTTATAATATAAAGTGCCTTGAGACAACTGTGATTTGAAGCTGTATAAATAAAATTGAATTGAATTGAATTGAAAGTTGCATCACTCAATGAGTCATGAAAGTGTCTTCTTCACAAAAACCAAAACTGCCATTTTTGAATCCTGTCAATGTGGAAAATGGCTATACAGAAACAACAACATGGTTTCCGAGTCTGACAAAAAGCCACAGACCAAGCAGCTGGTACAACATCGCCTCGACGTCCACCTATTTTGCAGCATTTGTGTTGCATACAAATTTACAATTTGGACTAAATGACATAACTTAGGTATGTGTTTATGTGTATGTGTGTTTGCAATTTGACTGACGCTGTGTGCAGTAGAGGCCAGTCCATCCTGGGCTGCACTTGCATTCTCCATCATAAGCGCTGCAGTATGCTCCATTGTGGCAGTTACACGTATGGATGCAGTTGGGTCCCCAGTGACCAGGTGGACAAGCTACAAAATGTGATAATCAAATGTTAGTGCTAGAACCAGTTGATGGCTAAATAATCTTTTCTAAAGAACCTTTAACAGCACAGTAATTTTTTCATAACCACGGACAATACAGGAGAATAACATTATCAAACATATATAAATTGCAATATATAATTATTTCCAGAGTAAACCCACATTGAGAGCAGTCACCGCCAATCCATCCTGGATAACACTGACAGGAGCCATCAATAGGATGACAGGTTCCATTGTTTGTGCAGCTGCAGCTCCAGGAACACTTCTTCCCAAACCGACCGCTGGGACACACTGTTTAGACATGTGTTAATCACTGTCCTTAACTGCATAGTATTAGTGTAATTATTTTCTGGCATCCTGGGATTGTGGTGATTGGGTTCATTGTGATTTTCAGTTATAGAAAAATGGTCAATAATGTGTCAAGAAACTGTGCTTTATTGAGCAGTGTATTACATCATATGACTATGTTCAAACATTTCTTAACATTTAGTGTCTATTGCCTTTAACTTAAATATGTATGCAAACAAATATGGATAGTTATTCTAATGACTGTCTTCAGTCCTGGATTAACGCATAGATTGTAATTGTGTCATAATTTTCTCAGAATATGATTTCAATGATTAACATCAACAGGAAGCTTGACCACTAAGTCTTTACCTACACTTGTTGAATTCCATGACTAGCATTTGTTTCTTGGAAGCAACAACTTGCTGCGGCCTGTCACTCACCCTCATTACACAGTGCTCCCTTGAAGCCTGGCAGACATTCACACTGTCCTGTGATGTGGTGACATGGTCCATTACTATGGACACATTGTGGACAGGTCTGACTGCAGTGGTGACCAAAATAACCTGGCGAGCAGACTGCAAGGAAAACAGAGCAAACACAACAATGAGTTCAGCAATTTATAAAATTGTTGGATCATAAGTTTGTGGACAGTGAGGTGATGTTTTTTTTTTATTTGGTAATTTTATTCCTCTGTCAACCATCCTAGTGGATTTGGTAGTATTGTGCAAAAGTCTTGAGCCACCTTAAATTTCTTTATATTTTAGTTAAATGGAGCCAGACTTATCTTCTCCACGCTCTTTGAAGGTCTTTCAAAAATATTTCTTTGAAGATTGGGTTTTTTTCCACTCATTTCCGCTCCCAAAGTTTTTGGTTTTTTTGATAGATTTGGTTTTCCACCCAGTGTTGACATCCTTTATTTGCATTGACACCTCTCAGCTCCACATCTTTCAACTTCTCATGAAATGTCAATAAATGCTCAGATTACTTTTGAGCCTGTGAAAATGTGTGACTATGTATATAAATAGCTTGTTTAAATCATCAGCTGCAGGTTAATCATATCACATTTGACTTTTAATCTTTATTTTCTCTTCCAAATGTGAAAACAAGGTTTATTTCTGTTCCAGACTTTTTTTTAATTTAACAACACTGATATTAATGATGACTATTGATGACTATAATGACTATTAAATCAGAGTGAAGTTAAATAAACTCATATATCATTTTAGCTCACCACAACCTATGTGATGATTTTACAGCATTATGTGGTGTTGATGGAGGACTTACTTCTCTGACAGGTTGGGCCTCTGTATCCTGGAGCACACTCACAGGTTCCTTCATCTGGAGAGCAGGATGCTCCATTCTTACAGTTACAGGGGAGGGAGCAGTTTGGACCCCAGTGGCCCTCTGCACACACACTGTCACAGTGGATACCTGCTCACACACAGATGTGTTTCCATCATTGCAGTAGCATTCTTACATTAATTTGACTATCAAAGACTGCAATCCTGAATGTGAATGAAAAAAAACATCTATTGATGCTAAAGGAGCAAGTGAGTCCTAGGGCTATGTTTTAGAGAAGGTCTAATAGAGGATCAGCAGAAAAGGCCCCTGCCAACCCCCCCTGGAGAAGATGACAAAAAGAAGGAAAAAAAAGGGAGAGTAGGGCATCATAATTAAAATTAATAATAGTAAATGGGTTCTCATATAGAACTTTTCTCCTCTATCGGAGCAGTCAAAGCGCTTTACACAACCTCATTCACCCATTCATACAAGCACTTTTTTTCTATGCTCTTTCCATGTAATTGCTAACATTTGCACGCATTCATACAACGTGGGGTTAGTATCTTACCATAGGATATTTGGGATGCAGACTTGAACGTGCAACCAGCAAAATCAAATCATTAATTCAGAAAATGAAAAAATGTATTGCTCAGAGAAAAACAAGTTGGACCAGCGGGTGTGGATAGGGTTGGTACCCTGGCCCCACCCAAGACCACCAAGGAAGGAACAATTAGCTATTGCACACATTTTCAGTGTGGTGGAGAAGCGGCTACACTCTGAGCCTTTCTTAGACAGGTGCTCCCAGCGCTCCCTACTATATGTTTGAGCACACCAAAGCCTATGCAACATTCTCCCCTGCATCTGATCCAACCCACTATTAAAGGGGTTATCAATTAACAGCTCAGGTCCTCTCTTCACCTGAGTGTCTAAGGTATATAGCTGATATGATAATAAAATTGATCAGTGACCTAAAGCCTAAGGCATCGTAGTGCCAAGTGCACTTATGAGCATCTTAATACTCAAAAGTGTTATTATGGTCATTCGGCACAATAAAGTCCAGGTTTTTTAACATACATGGCAGTAAAAAACACTCCAGAAATGTCTCACCTTATAATTTGGGACTGCGCAAAAGCATACCGAATAAGGACGAATAATATCATATACAAGTGTCAGGAAAAAAACAAAAGCAAGCAAATCAAAAAGAATTAGAACACAAGGTAAAGAAACTTGATCATGCCCATAAACAGCTGGGCTCCACAAATATTCTGAAGGAACTAAATACAGCACGTAGAGAACTCAGTGTCTTATTAAACAACAACAACTAAAAAAAAACATAGAGGGCAATTTAAGATTTATTAAGCAAATAAATTACAAATATTGTAACAAACAAGCATATTAGTAGCATATAGACTGAGAAAATGAAAAAAATTTAATGCTCAAGACTCTTTTTTTTTGTAAAACCAAAAGAAACTGTGAACTCCTTCACAGAATTCTACAAACATTTATATAGAAATACAGACACTTGTTCAGATGAGACAACACTTTCAAACTTCCTCAGTCGAATACAAGTATCAGAACTGACAGAACAGAACTGAATTTTATAAATGCTTCAATGATCTGCTAGCCCCTATATTATTACAAGC
The DNA here is from genome assembly GCA_015106755.1 of Etia nguti. Lineage (NCBI taxonomy): Eukaryota > Metazoa > Chordata > Actinopteri > Cichliformes > Cichlidae > Etia > Etia nguti. The sequence continues at coordinate 1,125 of VUQG01021650.1, read as the reverse complement.
TTTTAATTATGCCTTACAGTCCAAAATAATGGCCCCATCCTGGACAGAGGCCATAATAGTGGCCTGGCAGATCCCCATGTACTAATGCGAAGTGAAGAAGTGAAAGAATTGAAAGAATTGAAAAAGGGGAAGGAGGGTGGGGCACGAAAAGGAGAACAAGAAGCATGTAGAACTGGGGGATCATATATAGATAAGAAGCAGAAGGGGCATGTTTGGAGGCGTGGTCCCACACCTGAAATTAGGATACTTTACTTTTAGCTGGGCCCACATCCTCATTTGAGGTTTGACAGCGTTTTTATTAGCTAAAGGGGCATGGCTTAACATGAACTGAGCTGCGGCTTGGGGAAAGCCTTCGAGGGGACTGGTGGCGGCTCCCGGGCCTGGCAGATCCCCAAAGAAGGCATCCCCTAGAAGCAGTAATAACTGTTTGTTGTGAAGACCAAAGACCTCTGCAATAATAAATTAATTTTCAATTCAATTTGTTTATACAGTGCCAAATCACAACAACAGTCGCCTCAGGGCGCTTTATATTGTAAGGTAGACCCTACAATACCATCGACAGAGAAGAACCCAACAATCATATGACCCCTTATGCACTTTGGTGACAGTGGGAAGGAAAAACTCCCTTTTAACAGGAAGAAACCTCCGGCCGAACCAGGCTAAGGGAGGGGCGGCCATCTGTTGCGACCGGTTGGGGTGAGAGAAGGAGGACAACATAAAAGAAACGCTGTGGAAAAGAGCCAGAGATTAATAACAAGTATGCAGAGAGGTCTATTAACACATAGTGAGTGAGAAAGGTGACTGAAGAAAAAGATACTCAATGCATCATGGGAATCCCCCAGCAGCCTACACCTATTGCAGCATAACTAATGGAGGTTTCAGGGCCACCTGATCAAGCCCTAACTATATGCTTTAGCAAAAAGGCAGACCACATCCCACCACAATCTCAATACCTAGCTCTCCTGAAATTTACTGACCTCATGGAGGCAGGGCTCTAGACTAACTTTTTGCCACGGTTGCACTGGTGCGCCTAACTTCTTTTTAAGTGCACCAGCACAAAAGTTAGGTGCACCCAAATTTTTCAACCGCATCGCTTAAGCATGTTCAGTTTTGAATTTTTTTTAA
>VUQG01021649.1:0-13660 GCA_015106755.1 Etia nguti | reverse complement strand
TTTAAAACAAAACATATCCATGTGTTAGAATGGCCCAGTCAAAGTCCAGATCTAAATCCAATCGAGAATCTGTGGCAAGATCTGAAAACTGCTGTTCACAAACGCTGTCCATCTAATCTGACTGAGCTGGAGCTGTTTTGCAAAGAAGAATGGGCAAGGATTTCAGTTTCTAGATGTGCAAAGCTGGTAGAGACATACCCTAGAAGAGTGGCAGCTGTAACTGCAGCAAAAGGTGGTTCTACAAAGTATTGACTCAGGGGGCTGAATAATTACGCACACCCCACTTTTCAGTTATTTATTTGTAAAAAATGTTTGGAATCATGTATGATTTTCGTTCCACTTCTCACGTGTACACCACTTTGTATTGGTCTTTCACGTGGAATTCCAATAAAATTGATTCATGTTTGTGGCTGTAATGTGACAAAATGTGGGAAAGTTCAAGGGGGCCGAATACTTTTGCAAGCCAGTGTATGTGTATGTGTATGTGTATGTGTATGTGTATGTGTATGTGTATGTGTATGTGTATGTGTATGTGTATGACAAATGAAGTTGCAAAAGTGCAAGTTTTATTGGTTCTTTGCAACAATGCTAAAATGAAATGATGCATGGTTTTACACTACAAGGCATAATGGACAAGTCTGTGAAAACAGTAAAGTAAACCTTGTTTTTATGGTAAACTACCTTTATTTTTTTTCTTTGCACTTTATTTACGAACAAAACAGGACAGCGACTTAGAAGAGACATATCCAGGACAAGGACATAGACGACTTCCACGATACAATAATCGAAAAGTCAAGTAAACCTAACACAAATTATGAATTTGCACCAAATGTCATAATTACCAGGAACCCACTAAGTGACAAGGTATGACAGCTTATGTGGGAGGTGATGAAGAGAGACTACCCTGTGTTGTGTGTCTCAAAATATTTGATCCAGACTTCATGAAAGCAAACATACTCTTTGTTATTGTGTCACACACTTAAGTCATGTATGTGTGTATTAATTATAGTCAGTGTTTGAAAGCAGGGCTTTTGAAGTGAATGGTGAGGTGGTAGAGGAAGAATGCTTGAAAATATTCTCTACAAAAGGAGGGCAGTTTTGGAGATAAACCTTGGGAATGCAGCATACAGTATGCACTCACTTGCACAAGTCATATATGTAGCATTACTCCCACGCCTGAGCAGATGTAACATTTCTGAGTCATGAATCACTGCACAGTAACACTGACTCTCTAGATAGAACATACAGCCTGTTCTCTACTTGATAACTCATGCTTAAAAGGGAAAAAACAGTGTTTTATCTTTGCTGGCACCAGTATAGAGAGTTGGAGTGTGTGTGACCGTGTGTTGAAAGATGAGACCCAGCAGTCGTGTCACACATCTGACCCATCACTTCTCTTCTTGGAGGTCCTACACATGTGGTTGAGGAGGACATGTGACAAGTGGCATCTGTATATGTGTGTGTCTATTTTGTTTTTTTACCTCTTCTTGCTTTTAGATCTTGTTTTCAACCTGCCCCTGTTTTCCCCTCTAAATCAATGCATTCATAAAGAACCTCAGACACTTATATGGCTATAATTATGCTCATCAGTTCGCACTGGTGCGGTTTTAACATAAGCTTTAGAAGAACAAGTCTTGACAGTTGCAAACTATTTCCCTGCAGCAGCTTGGAAAGCAAACATCAGGTACTTTACGTCCCAGAGTTTTTGTGTACGTGTGAGACTGAGTGACAGACGTAGATGGGGAGATGCATTATACAATTACCAAATTAAAACAATTGCCAAAACCTCTCATGCACATTTCATCCTGTGTACACAAAAAAAGCTACATTTTTACTTCACCCAGTTTCACCTCAAGTGAAACAAGCCTCAGCAGACCTCAGCTATGTGAACAGGTGACCTTGTCTGACCTGTTTACTGAAACATACGCATCATTTCATTTTGCACAGTGCACTGCATGTTTTGTGAGCAATGAAGTGTATCGCTTTGGGCAAATATTTAAGGGGAAATCCACCCTGTTATTTTGTTTTATACTATGGTGTCTTACTTCAGCTTAAAAGAAGTAAGACAAGCTGTGGTGAAGATCATTGTTGGTAGGGGTAAAAGTGATCCAAATAATCTTAGATGCTTTGTCAATAAATCTAAAACATGATTTCACCACCATGATTCATCCGTCCATCCTTTGTCCTTGTCGTCACTATCGTACATGTAGGTAGATGTCATTAAAGTTGGGGTTGTGATACTTAAGCATTTAGGTAGCACAACAGAAATGGCAGATATTTCCACCATTTCAGATCATCATTTCAGCGCACCACACACACACACACACACACACACACACACACACACACACACACACACACACACACACACACACACACACACACACACACACACACACACACACACACACACACAGTCATAAGTACAACCTGCTATGACTCTTGTAGATGAGTCAATAGTTTTTCTATGGTATTTTTCCTTTGAGAGCCTAAATTTCTGTAGAAATGTTTGTATTAAAATGCATCTTGGCTGGTTAAGTGTGCTGTGATTGTGTGTCTAGCTCTTTCTCCGACTGACATATGGATACATCATTGCTAGTTTAGTAGGTTGGGACAGTCATTATTTCTTTTCAATCGATCAGATATTTTTACCTATTTGCATCTTTTCTGACCAGCCACAGTCACAGAGAAGCAGCTGTCCTTTATAATATCCTTGTGTAAGTTGATTCTGTTCATCTGGACGTAGCGTTTTCAGTGGGAGAAACATTTCATCACTCACCCAAGTGACTTCTTCAGTCTCAGCTGACTGCAGGTTTCTTTAAACATCAAGTATCTGTGGCTTTCAAACCCCAAACCCCCAATGATCTAGTCCCCCGGCACAAACAGAGTAATGTAGCGAACACTGTTAAGTGCCAGGAGGACTGCCATGATTTAAACATCAGGGGAAATCAAAAAAATGTCTGGCACAAACAGAAGAGCTAACTCGTCAGGCCAGGACTCTGCAGTCCATTCACACCTACAGGCCAGTGGACACTCTTTTAATGATGAGGATGTACACATCCTGGACAGGGAGGAATGCTGGTTTGAGCAGGGAGTCAAGGAGTTATTGGTCAATGGTCATGATAATTTGCATATTAATGATTAAGAAAACTGACCTCACAGCCCATTAATCGCCAGTGGTGCTAGTTTCAGTGATACAGTGCAAGTGTACAGTATAAACTTATACTTGTACTTAAACTACAGTGCAGAGGTACTGTTTTATAAGGTTGGGGAAACCTGCAGTCAGCTAAAACTGAAGAAGTCACTTGAATGAGAGACGAAATGTTTCTCCCACTGAAAACACTATGTCCAGATGAACAGAATCAACTTTTTGGGATACAGAATAACTTGCATATGAGCATAAGTGGTGAACTGGACATCAGTAGCAACAGGGTCACTCGAGTCTGTTCTGAAGCTGAATGAGGTGAATAACCTCTCAGAAGCCACACATCAGGAGCGACTCTGTCATCCTCTCATAAAGGATGTAGCACAACACTCTGGGTCATATACATAAGCAGTCTCTGTGGGTCCCCTTCCTTCTCTCACATATCTTTTAAAATAAAATAATTTTTTCACAAATAATTATGCCAATAACTGTATACAACAATCTGTAGTGGCTGCTTTGGTAGCCAGTAATGAACTGTCCGTTTGCAACTTTTAATCAAAATCTACAGTATACACAAGTCTGCACAGGGGGAAATCTCCTCACATTTCATCCTTCCTCCTAAAGATACTAGTGTACAATTAATTTATGGTTAAATTAGATTTACTTGGAGCATCAAAATTAAGATTGGATTATTTTCTTCATTTTTTCTTCAGTACTTACGATTCCTAGGACACATAGCTTAAAAAATGCAATCTTAGTTTTGTATTCTAACATCAGTTATCTTCTATCACATCTTCTTATTCACAGTCTGCTACACAGACAGACCCTCTACAAAGATAAAGCATGCAGGACGGATCTTCTTCTTTCAGATGTGCCCTTGTAGGGGTCACCAGAAACCATACATCATAGCAGGCCTCAGTACCGTCTCGTAAACCTTCACTTTCACACTTGCTGCTATCCTTGGTTCACAAATCACCCCAAATCGTGACACTCACTCCACCCTACCTGCACTCTGTTCTTCACCTCTCTTGACCTCAGGTATTAAACTCATCTCGACTCATCTAAACATCAAGGTTCTCGTCTGTCATGGTCCTTGTGCCTCTCAAGACACGGCTTTATTTGAGATACATGAAAGACGTTGTGTATTTTCATATGCTGAGGGAGCTTGAGACAAACAGAGACCGGGTTAACCAATACTGAGATTTCAAAGGGTCCGATGAAGGTTGAGGTGAGTTTTTTAGATTCAGTATGAACTGGAACGTAACGTGTGGACAACCATACCTTCTGACCAAAGGTGTATTCAGGAGCAGGAGTACGACACCGATCGGCCAGACGTTTGTTGCGTTCTTGGGTGCGCAGCAGTGCCGCTCGAGTGACCCTCCAAACTCGGCGACACCTGCGGAGGTGAGACTGAACAGAAGGAACAAAGTGCTCACCTTCCAGGACTGGAAACAGGGGGGGCTGGTACCCCAGGGAGACTTCGAATGGAGAAAGACCCGTAGTTGAGGACGTCAAGCTGTTGTGGGCATACTCCACCCAGGGCAACTGTTCGCTCCAGATGGTCTGGTGGGAGGAGACTATGCAACGCAGCGCAGTTTCCAGTTCTTGATTGGTTTGCCCATTGCTCTGTGGGTGGTAACCAGATGAAAGACTAACCTTGGCTCCTAGAGCAGAGCAGAATTCCTTCCATACCCGGGAGGTGAATTGAGGTCCGCGGTCTGACACTATGTCCTCCGGGATGCCGTGGAGACGGAATACATGGTTAGTGAGCTGCTGGGCTGTCTCCAGGGCTGTTGGATGCTTGGGTAGTGCTATAAAGTGGGCAGCTTTAGAAAATCGGTCAACTACAGTCATGATAGTGTTGTTACCTGCAGATGGAGGTAGGGCGGTGACGAAGTGACGAAGGGAGAGGTTTTAGCAGGCCAGCCGGAGGTTGATTTCCCACCTTGTTTCGGGCACAGGTTGAACAGGCGGAGACATATTCCCGAACATCTTGTGACATGGTGGGCCACCAGAAATAGCGTTGGAGAAAGGTAATCAGTCTGTGTATGCCTGGATGGCATGTGAAGCGGGCAGTGTGAGCAAAGTGCACTACCTGGGAGCGGATGGCAGAGGGAACAAAGAGCCACCCCGCGGGCCCTCCTCCTCGATCTGGCTCATCTCTCTGAGCTGCCCGAACAATTGATTCGATTTCCCATGCGATTGCTCCAATCTTGCAACTCGCTGGAAGGATTGGCTCAGGGTCTTGGTTTACCTCAAGTGTCGAGAACTGGCGCAACAGTGCGTCCGGGTTCACGTTCCGGGAGCCCGGCCTGTATGTGATGGAGAAGTTAAATCTGGTGAAAAAGAGAGCCCACCTGGCCTGTCGTGCGTTGAGTCGTTTTGCTGCTTGTATGTAAGCTAGGTTCTTGTGATCTGTCCAAACAATGAAAGGTTGAGCCCTGCCCTCCAACCAGTGCCTCCACTCCTCCAAGGCGAGTTTAATTGCCAAAAGCTCCCGGTCTCCCACATCATAGTTGCGCTCTGCAGGGGAGAGATGGCAAGAGAAAAAGGCACAGGGCCGCAGCTTACCATCTCATTGCTGAGAGAGAACAGCGCCGACTCCAGAATCTGAGGCATCTACCTCCACGATGAACTGGAGCTGCAAATCTAGTTGTGCCAGGATGGGGGCAGTAGTGAACCACTGCTTTAGCTGTGTGAAGGCCTTTTCAGCTTCCGGGTCCCACTGAAAAGGGATCTTGGTTAAACGGGTCAGAGGTAAGGCTATTTTGCTGAAGTTTCTGATAAACCTGCGATAGAAGGTTTATCAGAACTGCCCCAAGTGGAGGAGTTTAAGTATCTCGGGGTCTTGTTCACGAGTGACGGGAGCGGGAGATCGACAGACGGATTGGTGCAGCGGCCGCATTGGTGCAGCGGCCGCATTGATGCGGACGCTGTACCGGTCTGCTGTGGTGAAGAGAGAGCTGAGTGTAAAAGCGAAGCTCTCAATTTACCGGTCGATCTACGTCCCTACCCTCACCTATGGTAACGAGCTGTGGGTAGTGACCGAAAGAACGAGATCACGGATACAAGCGGCGGAAATTGGCTTCGTCCGAAGGGTGGCTGGCGTCTCCCTTAGAGATAGGGTGAGAAGTTCGGCCATTCGGGAGGGGCTCAGAGTAGAGCCGCTGCTCCTCCACATCAAAAGGAGCCAGTTGAGGTGGTTCGGGCATCTAACAAGGATGCCTCCTGGGTGCCTCCTGGGTGAGGTTTTCCGGGCATGTCCCACTGGGAGGAGGCCCCGGGGCAGAACCAGGACACGCTGGAGAGATTATATCTCTCGGCTGGCTTAGGAACGACCTGGTGTTCCCCCGGACAAGCTGGAGGAGGTGGCTGGGGAGAGGGAGGTCTGGGCTTCTCTGCTTGGGCTGCTGCCCCCGTGACCCGGCCCCGGATAAGCGGAAGAAAATGGATGGATGGATGGATGGATGGATGGATGGATGGATAGAAGTTAGCAAAACCGAGGAACTGTTGGAGCTTAAGGTGATCAGTGGGCTCCGGCCATTCCACAACCGCTTTTACCTTAGCTGGATCTGGCTCAATTATGTAGCTTATGACCAAAATTATGTTTGCACATGAAACTCGCACTTTTCTCCTTTGACAAAAAGTCTGTTTTCCAGCAGCCGCTGGAGGACCTGTCTTACATGGGCTACATGTTCAGTTTCAGTCTTTGAGAAGATCAGGATGTCGTCTAGATAGACGAAAACGAAACGGTCAATGAAGTCTCTGAGTACATCATTAACCAACGCCTGGAATACTGCTGGGGCATTGGTTAATCCAAATGGCATCACAAGGTATTAGAAATGACCGAGATGTGTGTTGAATGCTGTCTTCCATTCATCGCCTTCACGGATTCTAACCAGGTGATACGCATTCCTGAGATCTAACTTACTAAAAATAGTGGCTCCCTGGAGGAGTTCAAACGCTGACGAGAGAAGTGGAAGCGGGTATTTGTTTTTAACAGTAATCTTGTTTAAGCCTCGATAGTCAATACAAGGACGAAGTGACTTGTCCTTCTTTTCAACAAAGAAAAATCCAGCCCCAACCAGGGAGGAAGATGGTAGAATTATGTCAGCGGCCAGGGACTCGGAAATGTAGTTTCCATTGATTCTCGTTCGGGCTGCGAGAGGCTGTACAGACGGCTCGTAGGCAAAGGGGTCTACAAGCAGTTCAATTGCGCAGTCGTATGGCCGGTGGGGAGGTAAAGATCACACTCGATCTTTGCAAAACACTTCAGCCAGTTCATGATAGACTGACGGCACCAGAGAAAGATCTGGGGATTCAGAGACTGGAGGGGATTTAGCTGCAGAAGTGGGGGAAGTGACGGACTTAAGACAGTTCATGTGACACTCCTCCCCCCACCCAGACACACACCCCTTCTTCCAATTAATATGAGGATTATGCTGTTGCAACCAGGGGTGACCTAAAACCAACGGCGTGTGAGGAACTTGAAACACAAAAAAACTAATGGTTTCAGAGGTATTCCCGGATAATGTGAGAGTGACCGGTTCAGTAACATGGGTGATGTCCGGCAGGCGCTGTCCTGACAGGGCGGAAACTTTGAGTGAGTGTGGTAATGGCTCCGTAATTAAATCCAAACGTTTAGCGAGAGCCGAGTCAATGAAATTTCGTTCAGTGCCCGAGTCGATCAAAGCAGACAGAGAGTGGGTTATGGCTTGTTTAACAATTTTTGCTGGCAACATAAGGCATGGAGGGGATTTTTCACGAGAGAGATCGCCCACCAGTATTGCCACCTTTACTGGTGGGCGCCCCCTTTTGACCGCGCCGGACATGTAGCAACAAAATGGCCCTTTTTGCCACAAAACAAACACTCACCAGAGACCAGATGACGGTGTCGCTCCGTGGGATTGAGGCGAGAACGGCCCAACTGCATACGCTCTTCCAGATCCGAGTCTTTCCCCTGCTCGCGGAGCTCCGCTGGGGCTTCCCTGGACACCATCTTGGGCTGTCCTGAAGGCTCATGGAAGTTGAAGTGCAAAGAGCTCTGGCGGGCGCGCAGACGCTCATCTACTTTAACACACAACGTTGGTAATGCCCCCAGAGAGTCAGGTAATTCACGCATTGTCAGTTCATCTTTTAACTCCTCACACAGATTATTTAACAAAGTGCTACGCAGGGCATTCTCCCCCCAGCCAGTTTCTTCGGCCAGGGTCTGAAAGTCAATTGAGTAATCGGTCATGCTCCGCCGCCCCTGCTTCAAATTCAGCAAGTGATGAGCTGCTGCCTCAGCGCCGGACCCTCTGTCAAACACACTCTTGAATTTTAACAGAAAGGCAGAGTAGGTTATTTCGGGGTTGGCTTTGAGTACCGCCTGAGCCCGCTGTAGTGCACGATCGCGCAACAGTTGAACAAAAAACGCAGTTTTTGCACCATCATCCTCAAACAAACCCCTCTGCTGACGGAAAACCAGCGTAACTTGCATTAGAAACCCCTCACATTTTGATAGCTCACTGGTGAAGGGTTCAGGAGGAGGTAGGGCGAAGGCTCTAGATGGCTGGTTCCGGAGAGGGGGTGGCCCGTTCCACTGAGGGGGCTTCCACTCCTTGCGAGGGGGGATCGGCCGCGGGGGGTGTCCTTTCCAGCGGCGTAAGTCGAGCGACTGCCTGGGTTAGTGTAGCGATTTTGCCCAGTAGATGTGCAAACATCGCCTCGTGTTGTACCAGCATCGCTTCCTGAGCTGCAAGGGCTCAGTGAGCTCGATGGATTCAAGCGCAGACAGCGTTCTGGCAAGCAAAAAGGTGACAATTTATTGACACAAAAGTGAAACCACAGTGATTAGTATATAAAGTGAGTGGGGCAGGTGTCCAGGGCTCCAGGGGATGGAGGGGAGGGAATCCAGGCTCGCTCTTCACTCAGTCCAAACTCCGCCACTCCTCTTCTCACGCACAGTCACTTCTCCTCAGCCACTCTCGCTCCGGTTTCCACTTATGCCGACACACTTAGGGATCACAGGTAAGGGTCCACCACCAGTTCCGGGGGGATCTAAACACAGAGAGCTCGATTAGATTCAATACGCCAAATAATACCGAGAGAGTCTTTTTAGAAGGAGAGCTGAGAGCACGAACACAGGAGGTTCAACGTTCCAGCGCCGACCGCCAGCAGATCAGCAACAGGTGTTGTAATCACCACAGGTGCGTAGGCCAAGAGCGAGAGCCCACAATGAGCTCCGCCCAGGCAAGCAAGAGAGAAAACAAAACAAACCTGTGGCCAACATGAGTCAGCCGGAGAGGCACAGGGACCATGACAGAAGTCTGGCTGCAGTGAAGGAGATTAAGATATGAAGATATGAAGATATGAAGGATACCTATGTAACGCAGGTTAAAATATCATACTTTTCCTCATCACTTCAAGCATCATCTCCAACATTTGAAAGCATATGTAAACATACTAATTTATTCCTGAAAAGGTTTATGTTACTTATTGTCAGCAGATTAGACGTGCAAACCTCCTGTCTCTAAACAGATGAAACAAGCTGGTTAAACAGCAACAACAGCTGTTTATAAACTGCAGGAATGTCTTAAAGACATAAATACCTGGATGACCTCTAATTTTCTGCTTCTAAATTCATATAAAACTGAGGTTATTGTACTCTGTGCTGAAAATCTTAGAAATATGGTATCTAACCAGATTCTTACTGTGGATGGCATTACCTCCAGTAACACTGTGAGGAACCTTGGAGTCATTTTTGACCAGGATATGTCCTTCAATGCACATATTAAACAAATATGTAGGACTGTTTTCTTCCATTCGTGCAATATCTCTAAAATTAGAAATATCCTGTCACAGAGTGATGCTGAAAAACTAGTTCATGCATTTATTACTTCTAGGCTGGACTACTGTAATTCATTATTATCAGGATGTCCTAAAAATTCCCTGAAAAGCCTTCAGTTAATCCAAAATGCTGCAGCAAGAGTACTGACAGGGACTAGAAAGAGAGAGCATATTTCTCCTATATTGGCTTCCCTTCATTGGCTCCCTGTTAAATCCAGAATTGAATTCCAAATCCTGCTCCTCACATACAAGGTCTTAAATAATCAGGCTCCATCTTATCTTAATGACCTTATAGTACCATATAACCCTATTAGAGCACTTCGCTCTCGCACCGCAGGCTGACTTGTGGTTCCTAGAGTATTTAAAAGTAGAATGGGAGGGAGAGCTTTCAGTTTTCAGGCCCCTCTTCCATGGAACCAGCTTCCAGTTTGGATTCAGGAGACAGACAGTATCTCTACTTTTAAGGTTAGGCTTAAACTTTCCTTTTTGCTAAAGCATATAATTAGGGTTGGATCAGGTGACCCTTAATCCTCCCTTAATTACGCTGCAATAGGTGTAAGCTGCTGAGGGATTCCCATGATGCATTGAGTATATCTTCTTCGGTCACATGTTAATAGACATCTCTGCATTGAATCATACTTGTTATTCATCTCTGGCTCTTTTTGACAGCATGTCTTTTATCCTGTCTTCCTTCTCTCACCCCAACCGGTCATGGTAGATGGCCTGAGCCTGGTTCTGCTGGAGGTTTCTTCCGGTTAAAACTGAGTTTTTCCTTTCCACCATCGCAAAGTGCTTGCTAATAGGGGGTCATATGAACAGTCCAGCGAACAGTGGCTAACAGTGGCAAAAACAGCAGCGCTACTGGCAGTTTAGCATATCCTCAAGAGGTGACCTCAGTATGGCTATGATCAGTCAGAAGTGCGCTTCTCTGACTTATTAACCTGTATTGAACCTGTAAGATGAAGTTGCTGGTCCTGGAGAAATGAGCTTTGTGTGGTGCTGAGCCAAGAAGGCAGCTGGAAAGCTAAACAGTGAAAAGCAAAGACTAAAACTTTGTCTTGCAATGTTTAATGCTGCATGTATGGGTCCTTTAACCTCACAGTGGTGCTGAAACCCAAGTCTCAGTATGCCGCTGTCCCACAAAGGTGTTGGACAGTCTGGTTGCTCGGGCTGGTTCCTTGACGACACTGCCGCAGTGTCCCTCTACTGCATGGGGGTGGGAGATGAACCCCAGGCCTCGTTAGAGGCCTTCCTGGAGTTTGCTTGGGCCTCAAGCTCGAGGATTGTTTCCAGGAGGGCTGGATGGAACTGGAGGACTAGCCTTTTTGACACTGCAGTGCAGTGGCTGCAACCCAGGCCTGCTGGAGGGTTGGCTCACATCATGGAGCTCGTGGTGACACAGCAGTTCGCTGCAGGGCTCCCCACAGAGGCTGCAGTGGGTCAGCTGGCATCGGCTGACCCACTGCAGCCTCTTGGACACTGCTGTGACCCTGGCTGAGGGTTTCCTCTCAGCGTGTCCAAGGGAAGCAGTGGGGCAGCCACTAACACTGCCAGGGAAGCTGGCCCGTTCAAGCTCAGAGAAGGAGGCTCTGGTGTGCTTCACCACCGCGGGCTGCCGCCACAGAGCAGCAACCGCAAGAGGCCACTAACTCGCTTCCCTCTGCTCGACTGGGGCATGTCCGCTGGAAGTGCTCATATTTGGAGGTTGGACAGGTGCTCCGTGTTGCTGGTCCTCTAACACCCTCCCACGGTCTGAGAGGGACATACAGCGTACTAGTAAGGTGCCAAGGGGGTATATGCCAGGCCTGGTTCACCAAATCTTGGTTTGACCCGGGTCATTGTTGGAGGCAGAGTGGGTGGATGTATGCATGTGTGGGTGGATGTATGCATGGGGACATCCACAAATATCCTATAGTGCCGCAGCAAATAAAATTCAAGGACAAAATGCATGTGAGTGAAAGCTGAAGTAAGCCCGCGCCTGACAAATCCCTTAAATCTGGGGACAGATTTCCCGGGGTTTAATAACCTGTTAGGGTAGTGTGTGTTGATGCATTCATGACCTTTAGCGGCATGTAGCATCTGCACTGCGCTCAGCGGTGACGCAGGGTTGTCTGACACTGACTCTGGGGAGGAGGAGATGGCAGAGCCCACCAGCTCCAGTAATTCACTCCATGGAAGATTTTCCACTAGAGCAGTCTGAGCAGCTGAATCAGACTTTAAAGACCATGATTCATAAGTTAATTCATGAGGATGAATGCAATTGGGATCGCTGGTCAGACCCTCTGTTGTTTGCAGTGCGGGAGGTGCCCCAGGCCTCCACAAGATTTTCTCCCTTTCAGCTACTGTTCAGCAGAAATCTGCAGGGGGTGTTGGACCTGGTTAAAGAAAGCTGGGAGGAAGGTCCAACCCCTGGTAAAAATGATATTCAGTATGTTCTGGACCTGAGAGCAAAGCTGCACATGTTGGGGAGGTTATCACGAGAAAATTTCGCTCCAGGCCCAGGAATTTCAGCAGTGCCTGTGCAAAACAGGGGCTAGACTGAGGCCATTTTCACCAGGAAATAAGGTGCTTGTATTACTCGCTCCTTTAAGCTCAAAGTTACTCGCTAAGTGGCAAGGATCCTTCGTGGTCACATGGCAAGTGAGTGACCTTTGCCTATGAAGTGGTATGGTCAGACAGGGGAGGAGCCACACAGGTATATCACCTCAACCTCCTTAAACTCCTAGGATCAGGCGTCCACATATGGGGACATCACATTTTGGGTTGTCTAGACCACAATGCTAAACTTTGCTCTTTCAAATGGCTTTCAAATGATATTCCTCAAACGGGCACAATTGTTGTTTCTCATTTTGTTTTTGTACTCAGGAAAAATGCTGCTGTGTTCATACACCAAATAAAGAGTTTTGCACATCATTACTCAATTATGACTTTATAGTGTTCTATAGACAGTATAAAGCCCAAATAGCAAAGAGAAATTAAAAATGCATGCCATGAAAGAGTTCAGGGAAGAGAGACTGAAACTGCTTCTATGGAGAGCCTGGAGGTGCCAAATTCAACCATTCCCACCTCCCTTCATTGTGATAACCATCTGAGACAGGCCCAGAGAGTGGACGATGCTGCACTGCAACAGCGTTTTACTGATGTGTTCTCTCCCCTGCCCGGCCGTACTTCACCTATAGAGTACCATTTTGAAACGCAGCCTGAGCATAAAAGGCAAATTGCCCAGAAAGAATTGGCCTTCTCGGTTATTTTTCTCCTCCCTTTTCTTCTCTTTTTTTTATACTGCTCACCCTTCTCCTTGGTCTCTTTCCTTTTATTTTCTTTCACTGCTTCGATCACCTGTTTCCAGACTCATCCACAAACAACGTCCTTTATTTCAACACATACGCATAGCACGATCACGCACAGTCATGCGCTCAACGGCAGCACATTTACATCAATCACACAGCGCACACAGATGTATAGGATACACACACTTAAGCCAAGCGTACTCATATTAGTAAATATGCACACACATAGTCAGACTCAGGGAGCATCTCGCCACACAATTTTTTTTTTTCTTCTTCTCTCTATTTACTAACAAGTGATGTATTCTCTCCACCTGTCTAAGTGGCACACACAGCGTACATCATTAGTTACACACACACATCTTCCTTGTCATGTTCTGTCCTCAGTCCTAGTCTT
>VUQG01021643.1:6635-17220 GCA_015106755.1 Etia nguti | reverse complement strand
TGTCCTCTGACTCCAATCTCTCTAAGCAGTTTTGCTGTTGTACTGGCAACAAAGCCCCTGCACCCCACTTCCACCGGGCGCACCTTGATCTTCCAGCCTCTGTCCTCTGCCTCAGCTGCCAAGTTGGCATACCGCAGCTTCTTACGCTCAAATGCTTCCTCCCATGGTACCGTCAGCTCAATGACGTACGATTGAATTTTGCTGTCTATGTTCTATGTATCATATGGCAATAAAAAGATTTTTTGAGAAAATCTATATTCTCAATTTTTATAGTAAGTAGAAATCTTAACCCAAACGTTAATGGTAATATAACCCTTGTGATGGGTTCTGAGGTTCGACCCAATTTTTGGTAACCTCAACTTTACACATTGGTCAATTTAACCCAAGTTTTTGGTAACCTCAACTTTAAACGTTGATCAGTGTAACCCAATTTTTGGATAGTTATCCTAACCCAGTGTGCTGGGTCAAACCAGTAACCCAACCCTGTTAAGCTGAAACAACCCAGCGTTGGCTCGGTCCATATTTGACCCAGCGTTGGGTTACAAGTTGGGTCATTTTTAACCCAGCATTAAGAGTGTAGTTGGAATACGCTCCAGCCCAACCCCGATCCTGATTGGATAAGCAGAAGAAAATGGATGGATGGAATTCAAACATTTATGCTACTTTAACTTTGATTTTCATGTTTCAATGTTCATACAAGTGTTTTAACAGTGACAGGGAGAAGTGTATCAGTGATGCATGAAGGTCAGGTTGTTCTGTTAGATCCTTGGTGCTTTGATTTTGGAATTGTTTGATTTCCTTAGCTGTCTGTGGAGAAGCGCTTCCTCTGCAGTCCAGAGAGACATTACTGCAAAAACATACAGAGGTCACATATTATTCAGGCTCCATCTTTGTCATTCACTCATTTATTTTCTTGAACATTAGCCAGCAATAACTTATCTCACCTTGTCAGGAAGGTTAACCTACACTGATGGAAGTACCGCGTGTTGTGGTAATAATACCAGCACGAGAGCTGTTATGAATAGACTATGCTGTGTTGATACCTTATATGTAATGGCTAAACCCTGACTGCGGTTCTTATCGCTGCGGTTACCAATGCATGCTCTTGTGCTGCAGACAAATAGACATGCTCACAGTGCAGATACTGACTGACTGACACGTGGTTATGGAAGGGATTCCTATCCTCTAATCTAATTACTGACGCACTGAGTTTGTACTAAGCTCCATTCAGTCACAGCAGGTGAATGGGCTCTTCTACAATGACGTCCGTGCAGTAGCAGCCGCGGTTTAGTTTGGATGTTCCTTTTTAATGGACATCACTTGTGGTAATTGTTAGAGCTTGCTGTCATGACTCATAGGATCAGTATATGAGTAATAGCAAGTACATTTTTGACAGGTGCGTTCAAAAGACAGAGAAGATAAAAGAGTATCCTATTCAAACAGGACATTATAAGGCCAATTCAATCTTTTTTCACTGTAGATATTTTACTACTTTCTCTATTTTGCTGATATCGGGCTTTTAGAACTGCTTCCACTGCATGAAAAAGGTTTAGATAAACCTAAGAAAAACCATTGGCGAATCAATAAAATAAACACATTTTCGCATTTCTATGATAAAGATACGAGGAGTGGTTTATACTGTAAGATGATGCAATTTTGAGGAAATTTTATGAACAAAGGTCATCATCTCCATAGCAACCACACTTGAAAAGTTGCTTAAAAATACCTTAAACGCGAACAGTAAATATAATCGAGGAATTTGCCTTTTTGAAAGAGTTTTTAGGACTAGTTATTAAAGAAATATTAAATTGAAAATATAAGAAAATATAAGAAATGCATTAAATAAAAATAAACCGTTTTTCTCAATATGTTTCTAATAATCCACCGCGCTTTGCTACAACATGGATTTCATCATTTTCAGAGTGGGCGTTTAAGGACCGCCCACTCTCGGTGACGCGGGAGGCGGAGTGGCGGTTGTCGGGAGCGCGCGTTCTCATTTTAGCGTTGCTCTGCCATTCTGGCACAGAGACAGTCGAAGTTTGACTGTGTGTTGACGGTCCTTTACGGAGGAAGAAAAGAACTACCGTTAGCTCAACACGCCGTGCCTGTAGCCGCGTCGCGTCTTTTCTCCAGCTCGACTCCACCAAGTCTGAATTCGCATTAAATATGTCTCATATCATTTGTTATCAAACGCCTCAGGTAAGATTGTTTTCTCGCTTAAAAATAATTGAGAGATGAACTGATGTTGCTTGATGGTTTCGACGTGTAGTCAGCTGTTAACGCGTGGAGAAGCCGTTGTGTGGGTTATTGGGCACTAGCACGGCCGTAAAACAGCTGTTAGATGTGTATTTTTGAGCTTAAATAAATAGTAATTTTCGGATTTATCGGGTTTGTGCGGAAACCGCTGAAAATGCCGCGCAATGCTCTCTCGTAGCGGAGAGTCGCGGACGATTTACCCCGGCCGCAGCTTTCAGGTTAGCGTTACTGATGACTGTAATTAGCTAACACTGACGGGTAACAGAAGAGTATTGTTATTTTAGATGTAATTACTGAATAAAACACGGTGTCTGAATTTATTGCTGGTGTAGCTACCCCGTGGTTACCGAGGTAGGAAGCAGGTTGCTAGCTAAAGAAAAAAGGCTAACATGCGCTTCCCTCGGATCCATCTCTCCCTGACTTGCTAGCAGCTCATTCCACCTGCATGCCCATGCCTGGGTCGCGTAAATGCAGAGGTATTTGTATCGTCTTCCTTTGTAATCTGTGAAAAAGAAAAAATCGATTTAACCTAATCTGGTACTTTAGGGCGGAGAGGGGGGGTCCTTTCCTGACTCAGTTTCCGGTGGCGGGATTGTATTTAGAGTGGCTATATGACTTCTGGATCATCGCCAGACATCATGGCCCTGGTGGTGGTTTCCTCTCGCCAGAGGAGAGGAGTAGGAGGAAAGGAGAGAGGGGGTTATTGAATGGCACTGCATAGTAGCGACGAGACAAACATACGTACTTTAAATCAAATTGCAAGATTTACCCTTTGAGAAATGGTAGGGTGGGACACGCTGTCCTTTACTGACCCTTCATGTAGTTTTGCCACATTTTGTGGCCTGTGACCAGTCTTGCCTCAGTATCGATGCCCCGTTTTTGCCACTAGACCTTATTGATTGCCGATTGCCCTTGATCGATTTCTGTAGTTAAGGAAGTTGAAACGATTGGGTATTTAGCGTCTCATTGGCTGCATGCTACCTAACGCCATGGCAGTATTTGACCTACTGTGCTGTTAATCGGTTTCTGAAGCTATCAGTCACGTGGAAAATTCCCTAGTAACACACTGATTTAATGAAAAGGCTAAAAATAAACATTTAACGGGTTCCTTAATGTATGTCCGGTATGTGATGAATGGAGTGTGTGCTTATATATGCCGCCTGATCATATATACGCACACACGTGCGTGCAAATAAAAGCACGCATTTGTGCTTTTATTTGCAGAGATGTTATTTCATTGAGTTGCCCAGTTGTTGACTTGGGGGCTGGCTTGCTTACATGGATTTGGCGGCCTTGTAGCTTGTTGGAATGGATTTCAACTACAGACATGTTCCAGTGTAGGAGTTACTGTGTTTTTAATAAGCTACAGAGGCAGCTGGGTGTATACTGCTTTTTGTTATTGTTGTTCACCCTTATTAGATTCCCTTTGCGACGTGTTACAAGCGGTAATTTTCCACACAGTGAAAACTGGGTGTAATATCAAGCAGTGCCTCTCTTCACCACAAGAGGGCTGCCTAACAAGCATTGATTGTTCAGCTTTCCTACCAGCATTCTTTGTGCCTGTCTAATCAGATGGAAAAACGGAGAGAGGATTCATTCAGAGCTGTCCTCTGTGAAAAAGTTGTGAACAGTGTCACTCTTTCTCTTCCAGGCTGTTGTTCTCCCTTCTTTGTTTAGTGGCTTTCAAACATGCCTGTACATCAACATTTGAAGCTCATCAACCATGCCCCTCCCCCTTTTTCTTATTTAATTGCTTGCTCAGTGTCTGATGTGATACAGGTTTAGATCATGACTTGTGCTCGCACCAGTGCCCCAAAGGACAGCCACAGGCAACAATTTCATACACAGTCTGTTAGCCTGATATAATAAACATTTGCTGACTGTGTCAGTGGTGTAAAATTATCCAAATACACCAGGTCCTTGTGTCAGGAAAGCTGGGTTTAAGATGGAAACTCTGTTAAAGAATTATGTGGAAAGTTGAAGGTGTGGTTTTGGCTGCCAGAGTTTTGGGTGAAGTGCTTGGTGGGAAGAAGGGAAGGGAAACGAGGCAATATGCCAGTGTGGTGGACCCAGGCCTGTAGAGGAGTTCACAGCATTTGTTCCTTCTCAGGGAGTCTTCTGCCAGATGTTGCGTAACGACTCAAAAATAGGTCAGCGTACCCTCCGTCCACACGCAGACGGGCTGAATTATAGCTTTCTGTGCCAGCCCTGCTGTGCATGCTGTTCATTGCATGGTAAAAAGCCTATTTTCTAGAATGTGCCACCGAGCTTTGCTTTTTCTTCCCCTCTTGTAGAAATCTTTGGCACACATTATTGGCAGGTTCACACATTTGCCAATTAGCTCTTTCCCAAAAACAAAACAGTTGCGCAACATGGCACATCTTGATGCTTTCTGTGTTTAATTTTTATACGGCACGCAAGTAGCATCACTCCAGCACTTGCAAAAAAAATAAAGATAGTAGTGACTGACAAGTAGTGCAATGCTTTTTCAGGAAAAATGCATTAATTTTTAATAGTTTTTTTAAAATCATGATCATTTTCTCCCTCAGACTTGAATTGTCCCAATCCTCTCTCTGTGCATTTATTCATTTCCCTTTGTGGAGTGTGGTGGAGGTAAAGAAACTGTTGGATTTAGCCTGAAGCATTGTAATCCTATCTTAAAATAGATTCTCCTTCCATTACTTGCTCATAAAACTGCTAACGGTATGGTTATGAGTTTAGTAGGTCACTGGATTTGAGTATTTTTACTTTGAGCTGGCACAGTACATGTGTGTACTTGCTCTGCGAGTGTGATTGTAAATGATATCGGATAGAAGTTTAAGATTACAGGAACATAAGGCATAGTGTCACGTACAGTTTTTATTCTGAAAGTGTTGTATGCAACTTTTGCTGCCTAACTAGCAGCACGACTTTCTTTTTCTTAACCAGTCTCTGAACATATTACATGTTTTGATGCTGTTTTTATTGATCCTTTTCTAATGTTGCAATAAAAACAAAGATGCACTTTATTCAAAGTGTGCTTTTTAAAAAAACCAAACAAACAACAAAAAACACTTATTTTTCCAGCTGAGTACAAATGAATAGTTTTCTCTTCTTCTTCTTTTTTCTTTATTACAAATGTGCCATTCACACATGACCTTGGCTTGGAAAGAATGTGTTAGTTTGGAGGAAACAATCTGACAGCGGATAACATGGTTGTTATTTCAGCAGCGGCTTACAAAGACCATGCTGTTTGTCTGCCTCATTGTCAGTCTGGTCTTTTGCTGAGTCTTTATCGGGTTAGCAGTGAAGTCAAACGTAGAACAGCTGTATTTTAGCTGGGTGTCTGAAAAGGGCGCATGGTCAAAATGCTTCCTGGAGTTGCGTGTGTGTCTTTTTTTTTTAGGCGAATAGGCCTGCAGTAATCTGCTACGGGGGTTTTAGTAGGTACAAAAAAAGAATCCACCCAATCGACACCTTTTTAAATAAGTTAATTCTGCATGTAAGTTGGAATCTTGCACAAACTGAGGGTGCCCACAAAAGCCTTGCCAATTGGTGCACCTGCCTTGGTCTGTCTTGCCCCCTCTCCCCATGTGGTTTAGTAATAAAACACAATTTTATTTATTTTTACTGAGCTTCAGTCTGCAGGTGGCAGAATGGGGAGTTGGTTAGCCACAGGATTGGACCAGCTGTGTTTACTTCTGACGTTAAAGTCTTTTTGGTAAACTGTGATAATCGTGTGTTTCAGGGTCAGTTTAGGTATCCCTTGGCTTACTGTTTGGTGAAATCTGAACTCGTTTTTTAATATTGTATGGAAATGTCTGATGGGGAGGCTCTTTACTGGGTGTGATGTGATTTGTAGGTGGGGTTGTGCACTAGCATTACATGGCATATGGAGCTCCACTGTCACAAGTTGTTTCCTCCTGCATTTTCCTTATAGGTCAGTGGCTGAATATAAAGGTTCCTATAGGGAGGAGCTAGCCGAGTAGGCCTGTCACATAAGATGGAGCTGATGGAGCCTTGCCTCGGAGAGAAGGGGAGAAGAAATGAAATGGATTAAATGGTCTTACTTGGCTTTGGAGGATGTTATCAGCAGGTGTGGAGATTTAAAGAGCCAAATGGAGTGTTGCAAGGGAGGAGTATATGGTGCTTGGCTGCCAGCGCTGCAGGCTTCATGCTTTACAGGATATTGAGATAAAATTCTGAATTCCAGTTTCTTAAATGTGATGGGATGAAGTGGTCTGATTGTCTTTTGTTTAATTTTTTAAGCAGTGTGGTGACTATTGAGGACAACTGTGAGCTCTGCTGCATGCTTGTTTGTTTCAAAAGATATTTTCCAAAGAGAAGGGAGTGCAGCGCTCACTTTCTTACCACGTGTAACTGACTCATGCTCACATTGCCTGAATGCCAAGAACATGCAGCATCCATTTAAAAACTAAGCAAGAACTTAACTCCCTGTTCTCCTTCTCTGTTTTTTTTCCCCATCCAGGTTATAATGTGCAACAAACACAGAATAAGTACTACTCTATAGCCAACGGGATACCAAGGACTCGATTGCAGTCGCTTCAAGCCTGATAGTTTGTCCTTGTGGCTGCTTCCCCTCTCCATTCTGCTCAGTGGTCAGCTGGCATTTCTTCTGACAACTTCCCATCCCTCTCTGTGGGTGAAGAAGACTTGGTTCTCCCAGCGATCTTAGTCTGCTTTGCCTATTGCCTACGTTTGTTTCCTGTTCTGCTCTCAGCAGTGGTGCTTCCCTGGATTTGAATTATTCTCTATTAGGTAAGGCAACCACTAATGCAAGGATTATAATTGACAGTGCACGTTGCAGACGCCTAATCCTAATCTTGTGTAGTCGTCAATGAAATAAGCCAGCATTTACGATCCTGCATATCTGAAAGCATGATTCACACTGCAGAAGATATTTATTAGTGCTTGACTAAATGCATATTTTTTGTTCTATTTTCTTTAGATAATTTGTCAAAATTTTCCAAGATGATTCAGAACGGTTATTTGATCTTTGAGGATGAAAGTTTCCTGGACTCTACCGTGGCCAAAATGAATGCCCTGAGAAAAAACGGGCAGTTCTGTGATGTTAGGCTGCAGGTATGGTTTATTGCAGAAACACTTGCATGGTCCATTGCGCATTCTCAGAAAAGCCACTGAGTTATTCTGTGAACTAATAAGAGCTGAGGTGCAGCAGGGTGTACTATAGAGGACAAATGACCATTTACTCCACTGATTAACCCTTAAATACACGTTGTAAAAAAAAAAAAAAAAAAAAAAATTAATTTTTTTTTTTTTTTTTTTTTTTTTTTTTTTTTTTTTTTTTTTTTTTTTTTTTTTTTTTTTTTTTTTTTTTCCTGATTGAGTGACCCTTTCTCTTTATTGCCCAGGTGTGTGGTCACGAACTCATGGCCCACCGTGCAGTTCTGGCTTGCTGCAGTCCCTACCTGTTTGAGATCTTTAACAGTGACATCGAGCCTCATGGAGTCTCGCATGTCACTTTTGAGGACTTGGACCCAGAGGCTGTGGAGATCTTGCTAAACTACGCCTATACAGCCCAGTCAGTAGCAACTCTGACCTTTAACCCTTATTATCATCTCTTTATGATTCTTAGCCTTTGGTTGATAACCGCTTTGTTTTTTCTGTGTAATAGACTCAAGGCAGACAAGGAGCTGGTCAAGGAAGTTTACTCTGCAGCCAAAAGGTTCAAAATGGAGCGAGTCAAACAGGTATACTTCTCCTCATCTGCCCCATTCATCACAATTTTCTCCCACATCATCCTTACAAAGGTTATTTCCTCAGGTATTAATCCCAATATGTTCCGCTCACTTCAGATTTGTGGCGACTACCTGCTGTCTAAATTGGATTCCCAGAATGCCATCTCCTTTCGAAACTTTGCCAGCTCTATGGGAGATGCTAGATTTTTGTCCCAGGTAGATGCCTTCATCCAAGACCATCTACTGGAAGTGTCTGAACAGGAGGACTTCCTTAAACTTCCCCGCCTTAAGGTACTGGCATAAAGGATCACACACGTAGTTAAATATTTAAGTATTTATTTATTAAATGTTTATAAAGTGCACGATGTGAGCCATTCTGTAATGAAGAAGTGATAAATTGTAAGCCACCATTAACAGTCTTGTGTCTCTGTAGCTATAATTAGCCAGCGTTGGAGGTCTTAGTGAAATAACTCAGGATTAAGGTTTACATTTGTACCTTTCTGACTCTGACGCAAAATTAACGATACTTAAGGTATGAACGTGTGCCCTTTAATCGTTCCCCTCCACTCAAATCCTGTTGAGTGGGGCGGGGGACTTGAAGCATAGCAGGTTAACGTGAGGCTTTGTTCACACTGCACTGAATTAACCCCGTGTTTGAGATTCAAAGTGAGCCTCTCCATTTGTGTAAGGTTGGAATATAAACCTGCATGTGATTTCCTTTATTGTAGGATTGCATTATGCTGAGAGAAGAGCTGAAATTGACATTTTATTTTGACAAAGCTTTAAAGAAACAAAAGAATCCTAAGAAAAGCCTCATTATTCTTCTTAGTCACAATTATTGAACTTCTTATTCAGCTTCAACCACGAGCTTCACTGGTTTAATAATTGATGAGGTGATTCCCAAACAACTTAATATCCTGTGATTCCACCATGATGGCAAATTAACAGCCTTAGCTGTTCCTAAGGCAAGGTAAAATGCTAATCATTGAGTAAGATGAGGTTCCCAACTACGCAGTAAAGGTCATGGTATTCATTTTCTGTTATGCGCTCACTTTATTTCTGCCGTGCACAACTCCGACTCCTGTTTCACCGCCTTGCTCTGTGTTTACAGTTGGAGGTAATGCTAGAAGACAACCTGACCCTGCCCAGCAATGGCAAGCTCTACTCGAAGGTTCTCAACTGGGTGCAGCGTAGCCTGTGGGAGAACGGGGACCAACTGGAACGACTGATGGAGGAGGTCAGTATCCGGGTGTGCCGTCTCAGCTCTCATACTAATCTGCATTCTTGCCTTCCCCCTTCCCCTCCCTCTTAACTCCTCCTGTTTTTGACATTAAGAAGTCATTAAGGAGGCTGAAGTAGAAATGGCATGCCATTTTCATGCTGTTCTATCAGCACTGTTCTTTTTTTGTTCCCTCTGATTTGTTGAAGTGTTTGCAGTAAGAAACTCTGTACCCCTGAACCCTACTACAAATTAGAGGTGAGCCCAAAAGAGCTGCTGTCTGCTCTTGTCTTTATATTTTTGGTTTGTTTGTTTTTCCAATATTCTCTTTTGGGTATGTGGTTGGTTTACATACAACCCCATCTGAGTATTACAGTGCTCCTCTCCTCCTATGAACACACACACTCAAAGGTCTGACCCTTGATTCTGCTTTTTCACTTTTTGCTATCTGAACAGGTGCACGTTTGTTGCTGCAGCACTAACAGGCACTCCTCCCCGTTGATTTATATCTCCTGTAGGTTTATTAGCAGCAGCAGGAGACCAGACTGAGGAGCCAGGACTGAGCCGCCAGGGTAATGAGTCAGAGAAAAGGGAGGGAGGAGAGGAGCACAACTGCCCCTCAGCAGCTTCTCTTTGCAGCCAAACAACACTGTGTCCCCATCTGTCTGTGGCATACATGCACATGAATCCCATTTCCACATTTATCAGAACACATGGTTCATCGTCTCTCTTGCAAGCAATACATGCAATTGAATGCCCCATGAGTGCACAGTAAATTCCATCTATCCACTGACACAAACCGCTCAAACTGCACATAAATTCTTGTTGAAAAGTTTTCTAAAATACACAACACTTCTCACATCAATTCTTTGCTTTTTTATTTTTTATTTGCCCTAAAGATGGGCGGCTAAGTGACTCCAGCAGCTTCAACAGAGTACATCTGACTGCTTGCGTCTCCTGGTGGATTTATTCTGTTATGTCCAAGCAGTTGCTCAAAGTTGTTTTACCTGCACTGTTGTTAGGCATCTGGATTTGCCTGCCTGTTGTGGCTGCTGTCGCAGTAACAACTTCAACTAGAGGCCGAATTTTGAAGTAGTCGATGTGGGAAGTGGGCCACATGCAGCTCCTCTTCTTCATTCTTCACAGAAGATCTTTCCAGATGGAGCTTCGCATTTTATTATTTCTTTTTTTTCTTTTTCTTTTTTTTTTACCAACTCCCTCTGTTCATAGATGGAAATTAAGGAGACGCACTGTCATGTTTGGCCGATTTCTTCTTGAGCTTGAACGCGTAACACACTCTGTGCAGTGCTGGTGGTATGTGTGTCTTTAAAGGAAGCCTTTCTATTCAAACAGCAGAAGATCCAGGTCTCTGTCCCTACCCCCCTATCCTCTTTACAGCACTGCCTCTCCT
>VUQG01021640.1:38221-62407 GCA_015106755.1 Etia nguti | reverse complement strand
CCGAAAAAAAAAATTTTTTTAAAAAAAAAAAAAAAAAAAAAAAAAAGAAAGAAAAAAAAAAAGATGAAGGTCTACTGTTTCTTCTCGGGTCGGACAGTGCAGCATTTGTTACTCACGACATGGTCATCATGGTATTCTTAGATTAGATTAGGGTACGTTAATGTAAGCGCAGCCATCGAGAAGCTCTGATGTATAAATGTCTCTGCTGATGAGCTCTGTCGCGGTTTCCGCGTGACTGCAGAGTCCAGAGTAGCACACGAATCTTCAACTTATGAGCGTTTTCTACAATGTGTTTGTTTTTTCCTCCTTGGAATAGCAGAGACACTACTGTGCCGTTCTATACACTGTTTCTATAAGAAAGGGCTGCTTCTCAAAAGTATCCCAGTTACTGTTTAAGGGTAAAAGAGCACAAACACACCGTCTGTTCCTGGAGGGCGGTTTGCTCTCTGTGGCGAGCTCCGTTGGCATCGGTTTCTCCTGAAGGAGCTGCGCCCAAGCGGTGGCGTCGAGGCTCGATCGATTGGCTCTTCTGATCAGCTTCAACTCGCGCAGAGGAAAATAACTTACTTCATGATAGTTTGTTTTGTTTTTTTTAACTGTTTTTGTTCACGTAACTACAAAAAGACGAAACCAGCAAGCAGCAGTAGACGAGGGCATCCATTCATTTATGATTGGTGAGAACTCAGTTCTCTAGGGCTCTGATTGGCTTAAGACCTCAGCAGGTCTCAAATAAACAACCTAAAAGGATAACAGGATTTTATTTAGTGGAAAATCTGTGAAAGAGGATGAGATCAGCTTTCATTTTTTTTCTCCTTCTTTTTACATCGAGACCATAAAGAGACTCCTTCAGCCTCAGCGCTGGACCCCAAACTGGGCAGCGTTCCCTGCTGTGGTCCACTGTGGTCGGAGCGCTGAGGCTGAGAGCTGCTCAAACCCGAGGCTGAAGGCGACCGTGAATGAAGCTCCTGACTCCTCCGATGGGCCGGGCATCGGTCTGGTGTTTTCTCCTGTCGATGAAAGAAATGAGGCGGGAGGTGTCCAAGCAGCCCTCTGCCCGGCCGTCGCCTTGGCCAGCCTGCAGCCACGGCTCCTGGAGGCAGAGGCCGGCCGGTGGCCTTCTGCCCGGGTCGGTCTTCAGAAGGAGGCAGACGAAGTCCCGGGCTGCCTGGCTGACGCCCTGGAAGTAATCCCTGGGGAAGCTGAAGTCCAGTCTGCAGATGTTCAGGCAGGTCTCCTCTGCACTCTCGTCGAGAAACGGGGAGGCGCCGCTCAGCAGCACGTAGGTGACCACGCCCAGACTCCACAGGTCAGAGGTCAGCGACACGGGCTCTCCGAGGACCAGCTCTGGGGAGGCGAACTCAGGGCTGCCCAGCAGAGGGTGAACATAGTGGGCGCTGTTGAGCTGCACGGCATCACCGAAGTCTGTGAGCTTGACTATTGGCTGGCCACTGGGAGTGTGGGACACCAGCAGGTTCTCAGGCTGTAACGAGAGCAAAGATTACCCTCATGGATTGGATTATCATTCATTCATTCATTATCATGGTTTGTACATGACCGCACTGCACTCACATGTCAGGCAACCTTTTTATGGCTTCAATGTTTGGAGGAAAATGAAAAAATGAGGACTCACTTTTATGTCCAAGTGTGCTATTCTGCAGTTGTGTAAGTAGTGTAAAGCTTCTAAAACGTTCCTCAAGTAGCAGGCCACCTTCTCCTCAGTCAGATTCCCCCAGCTCACTATGTAGTCCAGCAGACGGCCTTGGTCGGCCCTGAAACCCAAAGTAAAACATCAGGTCGGATGACGTTACAGAGCTGTGCGTGTATGTAGGGTTTAACTCTTTTGCTGTTTACTCACATCTCCAGGACCAGGGCGTAGCTGCTGGGAGTTTCGTAGGTGTCTATGAGGGTGACTATGTGCGGGTGCTGGAGTCTCTGGAGCAGATTGAGTTCCTGGGTCACTCTGTCTCTCCTCATCAGCTTCTTGTTGACGTGTTTCACAGCCACCGTGCGTTTGGTGCCCCGGTGGTCGCAGCGCTTGACGACAGAGAAACGACCCCTGACGAGAAGACGACACAGTCGGTCCGCTTACTTTATAGTTTTTTTTGTTGCCGTAGCTTTTATATTCTGAATTCCTACGCCGTGTCTGTTACCTTCCCAGTTCAACCACCTCAGCATAGTGAGACTCAAAGTTATCCTTCCAGCTCACTCGGACTCCGTCAGTGGACACGGCTGAGACACATGAAAGCAGGAGGGTGGTTGAATAAACTCTGCAGTGGCACTAATCCCATATGTTTCATGTTTGTCTCTATGCTCACCCAACACTCTGAGGCTAGCTGATGATGTCACACTGCCCAGCTCGTTGGTGGCAACACACGTGTAAACGCCATCGTCCTCAGAGGCTACGCCGATTATCCGCAGAGTCGCTTCACCCGTATCACTGAAACAAACGCACTCCTTTATTCATCTATTCCATCATAACAGGGGTCGGTGTAGCTTGGTGGGGCGGCAGGTTCACTCTTGAGTTATCGTGTTCAACAAAGCTGATGCCTGCCACCTGGCATGGTGATACTCTATCAGCCTTTTACAGCCAAGGAGTAAAACCTGCAGTTTCTTACCTGTAGGCGATGCTGAAGTGTCCGTTGTTAGTGAGGTTGCTCTGGTTGGGCCCTTTCCAGCTGACTGTAGCCCGGGGTCGCCCACAAACCTTACACCTTAGGGTGACGCTCTCTCCGTTGTCACATGTCACATCACTCAGAGGCACAAGGAACTCTGGGGGAACTGAAAGGGAAAGAAGAGATTTGTTGTTGTTATTGTTTGACAGACTTCTGGCTGTGGTATTACACAAATCTGTGTAATATAACATTGAGCCAATGAGAGTGCATGTTATGGAAAATTTGCAGGGAGCAAGTGAGCATCACATGCCCCGCCTCCAGCAGCACCCTCCACCCAGGCACCACACCTAGCCTAAAGCCAACTGATATTTGCAGTGTAGTGAGAATGCATCTAATACAGACAAGCTCCTTCTGTGTGCTGCAGTGACAAAGAGAAACCTGGAACAATGTTGAAGGATCAAGTCTGGAGCTCAAACTCACCATCATAGATGTAGTTTGGGTTTAGAAGCTGGAAAGAAAGATAAACGAATGTCAACAGTCTGTAACTTCGAGGCATCGCTGTAGAGTCTTAAAGTGAAGTGAAACTCACCTTTACAGAAACTTTATTGGCCAGGCCATCTCTGGACTTCCTGTAACCATTTTCCAGCTTGGTCTCCTTCTTTGCCTCCTTCTCCTTTTTTTCAGACTTCTTGCGAATACGCAGGGACGTGTGCCAGGATGAAGACTTCCTACTAGGAGAACGAAAATTACGCCAGTGAGCTCAGTGTCTTAATAAAAATGGCAGATGAGAATCTCAAGTGCACATATTATGAATTTGAAAATAAAGTAAACTATAACGATCATTTCTCCCCATCCCATCTTGCTCTTACTTGATGGATCCCTCGGGACAGTCGGGGACAATGGTCGATGTGTGTCCCAGCACAAATCCGGGGATCCAGCCCTCGGCGGCGGGGCCCTGCTCGGTGGCGGCTCTGAACACCAGGAACATGTTTTGCTGGTTGCTGGCCAAGATCTGGACCACCTCGCCCTGACTGACGCTGATCTCATCCTCCTTCACAGCCGTGTAGTCCTGGGTCACCAACATGGTGGATACGCTACTGCTGCTGCTACTTTCACTCTGCACCACAGGGATGGAAAACGGTAAGAGCAAACTCAGATGGACATGCAGGGGTTACGCACTAAACACAGTAACTTTTTCAAATCTAAAAATGTGGGGTGACATCTCTAGCGAGTGTCACTTTTGATGAGATAAAGAGAAAAAGAAGGAGGCTTTGTAAAAACACATTCGAGCGGAAGAAAGACAAAACAGGGATTTATTCATTTCTTCTCAGAAAAGGCTAACTGGATGAAGAGAGGCAGGAATAAGATGGAAGTTTTCCATTTCACTCGTCTTTGCTCTGCAGCTCGACGCAAAGACGAGAGGAGAAACGTTAGGCTGAATGAAAGGATCTCTGAGTACGTTTGCAGATGAACCGCAAACGTCAGAAGTTAGTTGCAGGAAAAGTACATTTAAGTAACACACCATGAAGACGGCCCAGAAGAAGTCAGGTGTTAGTACAAGCTTTGTTAGAGTTAAGAATCTAGAGACAGCCTTAAAAGATAATCAGTGAGGAGGTGAGCGAGGTCCACTAGAAAGATTTTGAGCCTGAAAACATGTTGACAGTTGAAGCCTTTGCTAGAGATTGTCCTCAGAAACTGTCTAAAGCTAGAGAGGATGATGCTGAAGAGCAGTGGAGGTTGTCAGAGATGCGTAGTAAGGGACAGATTAGTAGTGCTGGCAGCAGGACAGGAGACAACATGGCAGACAGGACAGACCGCCCCCCCCTCTGCCTCTGGGTTAGTCGGATCAGCACTGGGCAGCAGGTAGTGGTCTTACCCCGTTACTCTGGGTGGACTGGATGGACTGCTCGCTGGCCGATGAGCACGTACTCATGCGGTCGGCCTCCTTGCTGTGCGTGGAGTGTCTGTGGGTTTGGCTCTGATTTGAGCTTTGTCGCACCGGAGTCTCTCCCGCCTCTCCTGGAAAGGTGAATGAGCCAGGCCGGCTGGCTGGGGAGCCCGGCATTGAGCTCCAGAATCCAGATCCAGACTTTTGGTTTTGGCCTGGGCTGGGAGGGGGAGGGGGGAGAGTGTCCTTGCCAAAGGCGGGAGTGGCCATGGGGGAGGCCATGGGAGACACGGCTCCTGGCCGTGGTTTAGAAGTGGGTGTGGAGGGCAGAGGCCCAACAGTAGCACGTGGGATGGGGGTATAAGCTTGGTCCTCTGTGGTGTGGATAGGGCGCTTGCCCTGCGGGCTGCCCCCCACAGGGAGCAGAGGAGGAGGAACAGGACGAGGGGACAAACCTGGATCACAAGCGAGTAAAACTCAGACTTCAGTCACATCTTTCATTGGGTCAAACAAGTCAAATTTCAAAGGACAGACAGACGTTTCATACCTGACATCTTACTGGAGCCATCTGGGTCGGCTCCGGGGTGGTGACGTAGGGGTTGGGGCAGGCGGGAGGGTTGTGGGATCCTGGACGGCCGACGAGAGCCACCCTGGGGTCCTGAAGGGATGGAGCTACTCTGGGAGCTTCCACCTCCAACTCCAGGGGCTGCACTAGAACCGCTGTTGCCCCCACCTGGAGCTCCGATGCTGGGCGCACTGCTTGCCCCTACATGGTTCCTCTGATACTCTATTGGTGAGGTCAGAGCTGTGATAAGGTGCAAGAGACAAGGGTGGCCATGTACACAACAGTTCTTTTATATCACCTATAAGTTCTCTGTGTGTGTGTGTAGTAGCCTACCATTGAGGAAGTTGCGTTGGCTCTCGAGTATTTGGCCGATCTGAAGGGTCCAGACCTCACGCACCCCTGGATGGGAGGAGTGAAGCACGAAGGACTCCACAGCACCGTTGGCTGACCGAGAAGTGAGAATGAACTTACAGGGATCACCTTCCACATTCTCCTCCAAACCCAAACAGCTTACCTGGTGTGAAAAAAAGAAAACAGGGAAAACACATCAAACACAGTCAGCGGCACAGAAATACTGAGATTTAATCATGTCAACCTTTCCTAAATTTGAAGTTTTTTACTTTCCCATAGGCTTAATTTCCTTACTTTCCTCTGTTATACACAAAGGGTTAAAGGTTCACTACAGACAGAAGGAAAGGTTTGAGAAATAAAAACAAATGTCATTAAAAGCAGACGTTTTTGGAAATGCTTCACAATAACAGCCCTGAATGAAGGGTTAATGCCAACTGAGCACAGGGCTTTTAATTTAATGTAACCGCTCCATCAAGAATGGTATACTTTATTTTGTCCCAACATCTCGACCCCTCCCTCTCTCACACATGTGAAAAGTGCTCTTGCAGAGTACAGTGAAGTTCAGGATGCATTTTCAGGCTTAACTGAAGCTGAGCCAAACTAAGCCTGTGGCCATATTTTTGAGAACATATGGTTTATTCTTCTGGAGAAATATTTAAATCAAGTTAGCCTGCAAACAACAAGGAGAAATGTGTCATAAGCTGAAATTCCTCATTGTTAGCATATTAACAGACATTTAGGTGTGGCCTAATCATGCATCTTCATTTTCTTCAAGTGGAGAAAGTAACAAGTGTACATCCTCCCCTCCTTAAATCATTACCTTGATGCTGTTCTTATAGAGGAAGCCTGGCAGAGAGAACCCTTTCTTTTTGTCCAGGGGTTCACTGAAGATGACAAGCTGTTCAAACAAGAAAACCCTCCTCTCCTTCATCCGGCCGAGCAGACCGCCGTCGGGGTCGGACACCATGAATGTGTCCTGAAGCAAAAGGCGGCCCTGAGCCACAATCTTCCCCTGAAGGCAAACAGAGAGAAATGTTGATGCACGCTTTAAAGAAGATGTTGTATTACTTCATCAATGACGGGGAGAAATTATTTCTTACATCAAACCCTTGAAGCCGGCCGACATTCATCATGTCGTTACACCTTTTTGGAACAATGCACATGACCTCCACTGCTTTCTGAATCAGAAATGAACAAGATTGGAATAATTGCTGAAACGGTTTTGCATAATTTATTTTTTAAATTTATGTTTTGTGTGGGTTTTTTTTGTGTTTTTTTTTTTAAAGATCTCACTTCCAAATCCGGAGACTCGAGTCCAGCCTTTTTAGAGTGTTTCAGGAAATCCTAAAATGCACAAGTAAAATAATAGCTTTGTACATCACGTGTAACAGCGAGGGGCATTTGGATACAGCACAAATATAAAGGCTAAGGAGCTCTGGCGCCCTCTACTGCATAGTAACAGCCTAACCTTGAGCAGCAGCTGGTACTTCATGATCCTCTGGACTGGCTTGATGAGCAGGTCTGTGATCTGCAGTCTGTGTCCCAGTCGCTGCTTCAGGTCCTACAAATTTAAATGTGTTTCTTTAACAGCCGCAAAATGAGTTACACTTGAACCTAAAGCTAACAAAATACCAGTCTTACCTCAAAGTAGGTGTCGATATACTCGGACACGATGTGCTCTGACTTGGGCTTGTTCTGACAGTACACTACGTACATGTTTAGTCTCCGTTCCTGGATAGATAAAGCACAAACACAATTACACTTTCATCAGATGTGTGGAAGCAATTACAAAGAAGGCAGGAGCTGGAAATTCCCTGCAGACCAACCTGTTTGAGAAAGAGTGGTCCCAGTCTGTCAGGGTCCTCCAAACACTTCTCCAACTCCCTGAGGAAGAAACTGAGCGACACAGAAACAGAAGTTACTGAAGCACCGATTCTGGACAGGGAAAAATCTACAGTCTCTACACGTCTGTGTGAGTGTGCACGCCCTACATACTCTTTGTGCCAGTCGTAGATCTGATGGATGTTGCCAAACACAATTTTGTCTTTTCCCTTCATATCATCAGGGACACCCTCCTCCTTCATTCTGCTCATGTAGCCCTTGTGATGGAAACACATGAAGAATTCACAACAGGAAGTCGCCAAAGCTCGCAGAATTCATTTTAATATTCACCACATACAAAATGTGAAAATTCCACTAAACTTACCTCAACCACCAGGCCGAGGTCTCTGACGTAATCTCTCTCCGTCTCCACCAACTCCAGCAGAATGAAACTAGAGCAAGAGAGGAGAAACGCAGATGGCAGACTTAAAATGAGAGCTATAAAAACAGCGTTAGAGAACCCTAAACATTAGTCTACTGTTGCGTGAGATCGCAGTAGACGTACTGTCTTTTTTTGAGGATGCTGGCCCTGCGTTCGTCCATTTCTTCAATGGGGGAGGAAGAGGACAGAAGGGAGTTGTCAGAGGGGTTGAAAGAGGGAGAGCTGCTGTCTCCTTGTTCTACAGACAGAGAGCTGGGTCTGTCCTCCAGAGCCTGCACAACAAAAGGAGAAAGAAAGAAAACAGACAGAAATAAAGAAAAGAAAAGAAGTAAAGAGCAGCTTTAATTCAGTCTTTTACCCATCAACATGTATAGTCTGATTACATGGAGCAGTCATTCTTTTCTTTATATAAAGTCTCTTAATCCTAATGATTCTGAAATAGACAACTAAGCTTAATAAACAGAAAATGCAGAAAAATATATTTAATTTAGCTGATATGAAGCTAACAAACAGTTAATAAGATCGAATCAAGCAGAAAATTCTGGAGCTGGAAAACAAAGGAAAAGTCTAATGCCAAAACCTGCAGTTCCTCTAATGGCCACTTGAGGCAGCCTCATTTTCATCATCCTTACTGATTGTTGAATGGTCTCCAAAGCTACACTCGCTCTTTGTAAAAACTGGACTGTACTGTTTGTAAACTCACCTAATTAGATTTTGTTATTCTTTAAAGTTTAGGGCATGTGGCCACTTTCAATGACAGCTATGCTAACACAGGCTATAGCTGTAGCTGGTAAAAGTCCTGACTGAGTAAAAGTCCTCACCACTTTTACTCAATCACTGAATTGGAACTCAAAACCACGTTTCCTTTCTTTTGTTTTTTCAATGTTGGTGGGTTTTTTTTAGCATTTTAATGAAATTTTAGACAAACAATGCAACCTCTGTTCGAGAAGTTTATACTTCAGCTTTACTGAGTGAAACTCAGCAACTTGCTAATCAAGCTTGCTAGCATTAGCTTAGCAATAAATTAGCACTCCACCCTCCCCTCTAAATATGTTCACTCCAGGCTTCCAAAACCAAATGATGGCAGTCAAAATGCTGATGGTTAAAAATAAGGATTTGGCAATAGCATGGTAGCTACGTCCATCTTTTATAAACAGTCTGTGGTATCTTCTGATAAACTGGGCCTTTACTGAGAGAAACTTGTCATAACAAAAGAGTTTGTAACGTCTTGGTGACCAATCAAGGTTGGTGTGAGTATTTGGATCCTACCATCTTGCTTTTGACTAGCTCCTCGATGGCGCTCACCAGCTCAGCGGCACTGGGCGTTTCTGAACTGGACGGGCGGACCGACAAACGAGAAGAGGTCTAGGCAAAAAGCAGAGAGATGAGAGGGAGGAAAACAAACAAGCGTGAGAAAAAGAAAAGCCATGCAAGTCAACAGTCTAAATTTTGAAGTGATAGCTCTCTTTAGGGAAAAAAAGGAACCACTAAACTTTTCAGAACTGATTCAAGCCTCATCACACTTTAGAGCAGTAATTTCCATCCTTTCTAAAATAGAAATAAGTCAGTTTCTAACGTAATCCTAAAGTAAGTTGTGAAAGCTTACAGTTAAAAGTCATGCTGGAGTTTTGATTGAGAATAACTTGAAGACAAGACTCTGGATTATGTTTTGGTGGTGGCATTTAAGTGGATTTTAGTTGCTGATGCGACCAATGACTTAGTGAAAATGTTTGTTAAATGTTGTAATCTGAAGAGATTCATCCACGATATGCTCCCATTAGTGAAACCCCCAGGACAGGGGGCGGGGTTTTTATAACTCAAGGTTAAAGAAAGTCAAAACGTATATGAACTTCATAAAGCGGCCAATGAAAAGGTTAAAAAAACAAAACATGAGGCTGAAAGTAGGGTGACTGAAATGAAGATAAGAGAAGAAAAATAGAAGTCTTTGAAATAGTGATGGGCAGAAGGTCAAAAAAAAGTGGTGATGTTTGAGTGAAAGATGTGTTGCTTTCTCTGATGGTGATGAGCGGCCTTTGGAATAAAGAAAGAATGCTAACAGAGCTAGAATGAAAGAGGTAATATGTAAGTATGCATATATAGAGAGAGATATATATAGTTCAGGAGACTCTCACCCTTGCTGTGCTGTGCTTCAAGACATTCCCCAATTAGGTTTTCTGGGTGATGCTGTGTGCCCTTCTGGCCTCGCCAGCATTTAGAGATGCCAATTACTCGCATGGTTAATGAGGTTAACGCACAGAGGGTAAAAGGAGATGAGGACGAGCAGGCGGGGGACGGAGTGGGTGGTGAGGAGTTGGGAGAGAGGAAGAAGGGATGCTTTTGAAGTTTCACCTCATTGTGGCCTCTTAGTTAGATTATCCAGCGGGGCTGCTGGGGGATCTTACTGCTTCATTTTCAGATTTAGATCCACTAATTTTATGGTCAATCCCAGCCTATGACTGATAAACATGCAGAAAAAAGCTGAAGTCTTGCGCTATGCTTACAGACTCAAGTTATTATGACGGTACAAAAAAAAAAAAATTAAAAAAAAATCTTTTACAGTTAGGAGCTACATGCATCCTCTCCTTATGTACATTTTGCTTTAAAGCCCTTACTCATCCGCCAGACACCTCTCTGCTCCAGAGGTGTGATCAAAGAAACAAGGCTGAAGTCAAAACATGTAAAGCTTGAAAAAAATAGAAGAAGAAGAAAAAGGGGGAAATCTTAAGTAGAGAAATCCAGGAATGTTTAAGAGTTTGCAAAAACTACAAAAGTTAGGCAGAGGGACAGAGAAAGGTGCATTTCAAAAAAAGGAGGAAAAAAGAAAAAAAAGCTTCTATCTTCATGTTTCAGGTTTTAGAAAATACAATTTTGAGTTGAAGGGGGGTAAAAAGACAGAGAACTGAAGAAGTGACCGAGGGAAGAGACAGAAGGGGAAGAGCGGGACACTTCAGATGGAGAGGTATGGAAACTGAGACAAAGCAAAGACAGGACATAAATCAAGGTAATGCTACAGCATGGAAAACAGCAAACAATACAACCAGGAAACAAAACAAAAAAAGAGAAACAGAAATTAGTGTCAGAGGAGTCTCCACTTGAGTCGAGGAGGAAACGTGGGCTGCGTGAGACTTTGCATTGCTTTCTGTTTTAGAAGAGAGGGGAGAATATGATGCAACACGCCAAGATAAAATGTTATGCACAACTGAAACTAAGGGTGACTTAAACCGTGTCAGAAAATGGGTCCTATTTGGGAAAAAGTGGGAGAAACTTAAATGAGTGAAAGTGTTTTCCAGAAACCATCGACTGCAGATGTTACACCACCTCTTACACCAACCCCGGGCCTCGGCAAGCCACCAAATGTGGGTTTGATTTGGTAGCAGATTCAAAATGAATACTTACTAGATCAAAAATAAATGTATTTAAAAAACGTTTAGGACACACTTCTATTAGAAAGCAAACACTGCAGGCAGCTAGAGATGATTTCAGATATGTGTCTCATCATTTTGAGCAAAACAAGCCAATTTTTAATGGGGTAGATTTTTGTGGATATTAAATTTAACACTTTCTAACAGTGTCATAAATACTCAAGACAAAATCTGTGTGACTGTCTACCAGAAGTTCAGAACACAAAGCACGTCAGCAATTTCCAGATCAACACAATCCTAAAAAGCAAGCCTCACAACACGATTCTTCATGTCCTTTCTAGACCTACAATCTTAAAGAATGATGTGAGCTGAAAAGCTGATTACATCGGTTCCCCGGATCCCCCGCTGTAACGCCCTAACTCTCCTCACCTTGTCATCCTGTGAGTCTGGCTGCAGCAAGCTATGCTGCTGGATGGCCATAGGTGGAGGCAGAGGTACTGAGTCCGCACCCTCCTCGCCCTCCTCCTCTCCGCAGCTCTGCATTCCCGAAGAACTGGACTTGGACAGCGTACCGCTCGACAGGCCCTCGTTTCGAACCCTCTGCAACACAAGAGGACGGCAAAGCACCACTTAACTCTCTTGTAACAGGTCTGAGGACGACACAGAGTGTCAAGTGTTCTGCATCCACCCACTTCCTCCAAAGTTTCATCCTGAGGCGTAGCAGCACTGTCGTCCGAGTCTTTCTGAGAGCCTATCGTCATCTCTCCGCTCTTCCTCACCTCGCGGCTCTTCTTGTGCTTGTGGGCCAGCTTCTTCACGTGGCCGTCTGCCTTACCGCTGCTTAGCCGTCGCACCGGGCTGGTCAGCCACTTCCGTAGCGTGTTACCTAAGAAACCAAACCACATGCACAAAGCCCAGGTTAAAGTTAATTCACTAAAACTGCAGCGCACAGTTTAAAACTTCGGATTTTATCTACACCTACAGTTGACAGCTTCATCACTTTGTTCCTCAGTTTGAAATTAACTGATTTTTTTTTCATAGCCTTTCAAATAGAGATAGAAGGCACTGGCGATCTCACCTGGTCGTTTAGGACCTGGGGAGGTGTGGGAGCCGATGCCGTGACCGGGCTGCAGCGTAGCAGAGGAACCTGGCATGATGGAGTCATTGCTGCACACTGACAGTGTGTCTGTGAAATACAGAGCTGTAAGTGAAAATAAACCCTGTGATGCACACTTCCAGAATTGAGACCAAAAACAACAGCTCTACTTAAGAAAAACAAAAAACAATGCCGTCATTTGTAAATTTAAAGCATATTTTTTAATATTATTAATTTTTATATAAAGCAAATCAGAATGTAAAGCCTGAGAAAATTCATTTTAGTGGAAGAACATCTTCTGATTTTGAATATGATGCCAGCAATATGTTCCAAAAAAAACATCTGGACAGTGAAGCAAACTAGTTTACATTTTTGTACCTTTGTGATTGAAGATGCCTTCCATCTCCATGGAGGACCTGGAATGGGCGATGCAGAGCATAGAGCAGGGCACCAGACCTTCCTGGGCAGGAGAGCGGTCTGTGGTCCTGACCAGGCACCAGTCTGGTTTGTCGTGACAGCGCTCCAGAACCTCCACCGTCTGACCCCGCCGCACCGTCAGCTCGTTGCTGTTGCTGGCCATAAAGTCATGTATGACCACAGTCAGCTCACAGCCGCCGGAGAGCTGTGGAAGACGAGACCATCACTGAGACCGCTGCTCCATATGACATCTGTTTTTAAACCTGATGAATGCAGAAGATCTGAAGACTGGGCATCATTTCTGAGCTCCGTGTGTGTGTTCTCACCTTGTCGCTGTCCAGTGTGTTCTGAGAGGTGCGTGATGCCAGAGAGATGGTGTCTGGTTGGCTGCTGCCTTCACCCTGACTGTCCAGGTCCTCTCCATCCCTAAAGAGAGCACACACGATCAATAAAAGGTGCAATTTTTCTTTCCTTCTTGTATAAAAACAGTAAGATGAACTTCAGATATGTTGATTAAAGTCCCGTTCATAGACAAATCCCCAGCCAGAGCTGTGTTTACCTTCGTCCCTTGTGGTGCTTGGTGGTGGCTGTTTTGGGAATATGAATGGGTTCTTTAAGTGCTCCTCTCAGGTGAATGGTGCGCTCTTGGATCACCTCTCTGATGTGTTTGATCCAGTCTTGCTTGTTCTCAATGCTGGATGCCTGTTATTGGCAGTCAATCATTGTCAAGAAGGCAAAGCTTGTCAAAAAAATCCTCAATTTGAATTCTTGATTCACACATGTCTGATCCCTTAATACGTTACAAAGCCGTTCTTTCACATATATATTTTACTCAGGTTCTCTCCGCATGTAAATGCCTAACACAGTGGCTTCCCTGCATTTATTTTTGTACAGCCACTGCAACAGCTCTCATAGATGAAGAACCACTTCCTCAACACCACCCACCACCTGAATAATCTGAGTTAAAGTGGATGTTACTTAATGTATTAGTCATACAAACATGAACAGTGAACAGTCGGTGTTTAGGTTTACTTTACTACCCTCATTTGGGAGTCACCTTTATTGATTATTTTGTACCTTTCAGATCTGGAGATGTGATATTGCTAAGGTTACAGCGGCTTTATGCTAAAGCTCAAATATGCTGCTTTTACCCATTTACACTAAGCTAACTTTAAGACTTTTGAAAAATGGTTGAGGGCTGTGTTGTGGGATTGTTTGTACTCACCATGGCTCCATGTTTGGATCCCTGACTTAGCTTTGAATTTAAAATATAAAAAAGGGAATTTCACTGGTTTGCTTTTAGAAGGTGTACAGGACATTTTACAAGCTGACAGAATGATTTGAAATGATAGAAGTGCACAACACTGACATTTTGGTTTGACAGTATAATGAAGGCCAATAAAATGCCTAGTGAATAGTAATGGATAGTGTGTGTGCGTGTGTGTGTGTGTGTGGTTAGTAACAAGACACACCTAATTTACAATGCACATAACACATGACTGCTTCTCAGTGGTTAGTCTGGTAGTCAGTGTGTATTTAAATGTTAAACTGCTCAGTACTGAACGTGCTACACGTCCAACAGCTGACAAGTTTTTATCCATCTGTGACACTACTCAGCAGGAAGAAGTCTTAACATGGGTGATTCAGATATTTAGAAAAATTAATTTGAAAACTTCAACAGTGGCTCGAAATCATCTTTAAAATCTATATTTTTGTGGTAGAGAAGGATAGCTAAGTCGCTGCTTTGATAAAGCGGCAGCGAGCCAGGCTGGGCGATTGTGGGCGTTCAGGGGCTGAATCAGTATCACCAGCGTTGGTGGAAGCACGTCGGCCCACATAGAGAATTAGAGATACAAACATCCACAGAAAACACAGCCCCAGATATACACATGTGTGCCGTGTTTTGTTAACAGATGGAACAAAAGCAGAAATCTAACCAGGCTGGAAGAAGAGAAGGAAGGAGGAGACAGAAGAGTGACTACAGAAAGCTTCTCAGCCACCCTGAAGCTGCTCATGCATATAAACAAGACAGAAGAGAGGACAGCAGAGATAAGAAGAAGAATAGAAAAAGTTTGAATGTGGAGAGGAAACTGAGTTAGACCAATATTTATACTTTCAGCACTCTCACATGGAAGATTAACGTATTTTCAATGCTAGTATTTGGACTTTATCGAGACTTTTAGTCCATAATTATTCATCAGATTTGCTTCAGGAAGCCATATTGGTCCAACCCAAAAGGAGGAGGAGTCTGCGAAGCGAGGAGGAGGGGTGTTTTACCTTGAGTACAATCTTGTTGTCAGAAGTTGGGGTGCGTCCCACCCATAGAGCAAACTTACAGGGGTCTCCTTCAACGTGTTCAGTCACCCCCAACTCTGATGTCTGCAAGGAAGAGTAATATGAGAAAACGTAAACTTTACTTTGTGAGCGGTCATCCTGTGAGCCCACTCTCAAATGATTTTTTTTTCTTTTTCTAAATTGTGTAAAGTTCTGAGGTCTCCATAAGCAGAAAAATGCTCCTGATTTCACCACCGTGTACTTACAAAGAGTTTGCTCTTATAGATGTATTTGCTCCGGCCATTTGAGTCTTTGACCTCCTTGCTGAAAACAAGAGACATCTCAAAGAGGAAGAGGTGCCGCTCTCGTCCCTTTCGGATCAGAGTCTTTGGATCCCAGACCTGGAATGAATCCTGGAGAATGAGCTCGCCCTGCGACTCGATATTTTCATCAAAACCTGGAGAAAAAGCCCAAAGGATGACTCGATAAAAAATCAACATTAAAGAATAAACACACAGAGTTTTGCTGTGTAATTAAAGCTGATAGTACAAATACAGAATCAGTGACTGACCTTCCAGCATTGAGAGGTGCATGGCATCATTGGCTTTCTTGGGAACACTGAGCATCACTTCCAGGCCGTCCTTGATCTCTCCTTTACCTTCTTCGCAGCACGTCAAAAGCTCCTAGACAGCACAGAAACCATGACAACAGGAACCATGGAGACGCTCATCACAAGCATGACGTTTTTTTGCTGTGGTGGCTTACCTTCAGCAGGAGCTGATACTTGGTGATTCTCTGCACTGGCTTGATCAGATAGGATGAGATGGAGTTGGCCAGTCGGTGCCGTTGTTGAATTTCCTGTCATTAACAGAGGAGAACGGTGAGGTCACTGTACGTGACTGACATTCAGTCTCATCTCAGTGATCAAAGGTGGTACTCACATCAAAGTAGTTGCCAGCATGCTCCAGTATGAGCTGGGTGGAGTCCGGTTTGTTCTTACAGTAGTTCACATACATCTGGAACTTATCAGCCTTGAACAAGAAAAAATACAGATGACGATGAAAAATTAATACCCATCACATCTCAGCTTATGAACCATTTTTCTTACTTCCAGAAATATTAAAGGGACCATTGATGCTCATTTTCAGCTCCATTTTTTTAATTTTTGGACACTGCTGGGAATAGGTCTGCAGAGCCACTGTTCAAAATAACCTTAATTTATGTTACATCAGCCCTCTCTTCTCTTTCTGAAACAAGCCTTTTGCTTTTTGCTTTAAGCCAACCTTCTTCTGATTGGCTACCCCTTGTAAACAGAACGTTAGAAGAGCAGGTGGGTGGGGCTTCTGTGCTCACAGCCAGAGTTATGTGCCTGACATGACATCATACTGAGCCAGGAGTAGAAAAAAGCTTATATGGATTACTTAGAAATCTAAATGCACACGTACACAGTACAAAATACATTTCTCTTGAAGACACAATAATACATACCCATGTGACGAAGCAATGCCCAACATCCTCTGGTAGCTGCTCATATTTCTCCAACTCTTTGAGGAAGATGCTGATTGAAGAAACAGAGACAGAAACATGAGAAATCAGAAGAAAAGATGAGAGCTTTCTCTAAAAATGAAAAATAGTGGAAGGAAGACATGTTTCTTACTTATGGTGGAATTCATAAAGGTCTTGCATGTTTCCAAAGATGATGTGCTCCTTGTTGAGGATCCCTGGAGGAATCTCCTCCACTCCACTGGTCATCTCCCACAGGTAGGTCTGCATTGGAGGAAAGAGGAGATCATAACTATAAGAATAATAATGTTTTTGTAAAAACAACAAAATCATAATAGGATTCTGAAACACTTTAAAATTTTGTTGAAAAGTTGTTGCAGAACTCTGGCACTAAACAGGTTAACAGTGGTGGGCTGACAAGCTGAACTTACATCCATGCACTCCCGCAGGTCTCGCACGTAGGCTTTTTCTGTCTGAATCAGCTCTGCCATGATGAACCTGAACACACACAAAACACACAGCGACACAAATTAGCAATTTTCATACCATCCTTGTTCACGCAGTGATAAATCAGCGCGCCAGCAGCTCCCTTTGAGCCCGCTGACTTCATCCATTTACATTAATGAACGATGACTTATGGGCCATAAGACGTGGTCATAAAGCAAGCCATGAATGACGGAAATCATGCTCATATAAAAATGATGCAGGCGGTTTTTCCTGGACTGTGTCCGTCCACTCATTTGTTCTGTGCTGCAGCTCGACGGTTCAGTCTGCAGTTTTTGTGCTGGCACAGCAGAGAAGAGGCCGGATGGAGGAGCGTAAATCAAGCAGGTTCATTATGTATATACATTTACACTGAGCTCCTCTTCCAGCTATTGACCAGGTTCAGTGCTGACACTGCTGTGGACAGGGACACTGACGGGCAACCTGCTGATAATCTGTTAACTCTGAGTGCTTTGGGGTAATAAAACATTTTCCAACAAGCGGGAAAATAATGTTCTGAAAATGCTGACGTACTACAACAGACCGTTCACACGAGGGGCTTTTAACTACTAAATGCTAAACAATTCCCCAGGTATAACCTGGAGCACTTTCCAATTTGCTAAATAAGAATTATTCTTCATCTATTAATTCTTCTGTTTTTCTGATATTATAAAGCAGGACGTGGTAACGTACTCCTTTCTGCGTGCAGATTTACGTTTCTCCTCATTCAGCTCATGGGCAGCAGCATCCCTCAGCTTGACCTCTGACCCTGGAGCCGTGGCTGGGATGATGTCCAACTGGAGATCCTTGCTCTGACACGGAGAGAAGCGAAGTGAAAGTTTAGGTTTCGGGGTACAGAGCGAGCAGCTGCCTAGCAAAAAACGTGAGCACTCACCGCCTTGTTGGAGTCGGAGGAGATGCCTAGGGCTTTCTCAAGACTGCAGCGGTACTTGTCCATGCGCAGCGAAAAGTCTCGATAGCGCTTGTCCACGGCTGTCACCCATTTTTTGATCTCCCCTGCATGACTGTGGCCTTTCTCACAGAAACCATCGGCCAGCTGGATCAGCAGCTTCACACGCTCCTTGGTTTGCTAAGAAGGAGAGAAACAGAGCCAATGTGGTCCTCACGCACATGCATGCAAGCATCAACACGAGGTTTCTGTGCGCGCGCGTTTGCGAGCCCAACCTTGGCTGTGATGTGGAATTCCTCATGTTCCTTCAGCAGCTCCTGCGTGTGATGGATACTCGAGCCTGTGGATGTGTGTGTGGACAGGTAAAACTCCCCGGTGTCGTGAATCCACTCCAGAGCCTTAAAAACACACAGAGGATGTTTGTCGTAAGCAGAGTGTGTAGATGTATCGCTGTAAAATTGTAGCGTGTGCTTTGCGTACCTGTTTGGCGCTACGTTCAAAC
The DNA here is from genome assembly GCA_015106755.1 of Etia nguti. Lineage (NCBI taxonomy): Eukaryota > Metazoa > Chordata > Actinopteri > Cichliformes > Cichlidae > Etia > Etia nguti. The sequence goes on along the minus strand of VUQG01021640.1, from coordinate 44,181 downwards.
ACCACGTACTGCTGGCACTGATCCAGCCTGCGTTTCTTCATGGTCCAGAAGTGGAGAACGCGGTTCTCTCTTTGCAGTAGCTCATTAAGGATGTCTACACACAAAACAGGGAGAAAGAAATTTAACCCGAAAGGTAAGAACCTTCCAGCAGCCACAGTGGAAAGTGCTCACTTGATGTAGTAAGAACCATTTGTCTCAAACTCCCCTGACTATAATTTGGCTCAGTATTCGTCACCACAGCTCTGCTGCAGGGCAACGTTTCACTGCTCTGAGTTAGCTGGGTCAGGTTTTCCCAGCACCACCCACGGTGTTCCAAACATGTTTGTAAGTAATCTTTTTACTTACGCTGTGCTCCTACTTCAAACGTTAGGAGCCAGAGGTTTTGATCATTTATCCAGTTATCGGAGTCTTTTTGAGTGTTTAGACTTCTCTGTTCACATCACAAGCACTTTTCATATACTGTCATCATCTTTGAGTGCCTATATTTTCTTAAATATTTTTTCATTTTAATACTTTTTAAGATTTTTCTTCAATTCGGTTTAGTTTCAGTTAGTTTCTAGAGTGAATGAAATTGTTTCTGTTTGTTTACTGTTAATGTTCTTAATCATAAATTTTTCTTTAATTCTAATATGGAGGAACAAATGCAGACTGAACCAGCGGCCACGTAACTGAGTATTTTGTGCCACTGACAGCATTTTTATTTTTTCAAACAATGGTGGAAAAATCTGGAGGTCCGTCTTCAGACAGATTAGAAGATTGACTGCACCAAGTGAATTATTTACGGTTACTATAAAATTAAATAATTCACATGTAACAATATAAATACAACAGTGCTGGCAGCACCGGTGGTCGGTCTCCTTCAGAACCGTACATTAATCTTCCCACCGAAATACAAAAACAGTGCCATCTTATTTCAGCATCACACTCGTATTCTTGTATTTAGTAGCTTTTATTTAGTAGTTTTGCCCCTAAAGTGCATCTAGTACAGCTGATCAACTGTGAACTGGCTCCGGTGATCTCAGTGCTCAGTGTAGCAGCAGAGGTAAGGTTCAGCCTCTGGAATCAAATCAAATCAAATAAGTACATAGTGTCTGCAGCAACCTCCCACGATGCATCAACTGCTCAAACAAGCAAACAGTTTAAATCTCGCTTAGTTCAAATTTGTCTGTTTATGGTGTTTTAGTGCCTCCACTTCAACTGCAGGGGAAAAAAAAAAAACAAACATTCATCTTCTTCTGGTGTCAAGACAAGAAGTGAGCGCACAGTTGGTGTCCATCTTATGTATTACGCAGTGCTATGAAATACATGTCAGTGTGATTAAAATTCAAATGAAAGGTAAAACCAACTTTTGCTGGACTTTATCAAAATGAGAGTCAACGAGGCTGTTGATTAAAAAGTCTGGATGATGTTTGATGTGTTTTCTTATACTCACTTTTGACCTGCTGTTCTGGTGCTTTCACGTGGCTCAGCATCCCGGGCATGTTAACACTGTTCCTGTGCATGTACTTGAGGAAGACATCCGCATTTCTTCTTGCCAGCGTGCACGCCTAATTAAAACGTAAAACACGCACAGTAAGATCAGAAGTGCGAGTTAAAGCTTTGCTCCGCTTCGATTCTGACTCATTCTCTGTGTGTGTGGGAGTGTGTGTGTTACTTTTAGGAAGGCCTCCTTCTGCTCCAGGTGCTTGCTGATCATAGGGGTGACGTGGTCTGTTTCACAGTTGGGTCCCAGTTTGTCAGCTCCTCCACACCAGTCCTCCTCTCTCTTGTACTCTTGCTCCAAGCTTTCCAACACACTGCACACCTGTTGAGAGATATGTGCAGTCAGTCATGTTTGTGTGGACTGTTGAGGAGACGGTAAATCTAACTCTTCTCTCATACCTGTTCAGAGGTCTTGTAGAAGGCGACGGAGGCATTGACAAGCTTGAGTCGGTCCTCCATCTTCAGCATGAGCTGTTGCCAGTGTGAAGCCACGCTCTCGGCACAGTCTCTGATCAGGTCCATGTCGTAGTGGTTGGCCTGAAGCAGAGCCTCTGCTTTCTGCTGAACCTGCAGGGCACTCTGGTGTGTTTTCTGCAGAAAGGGGAGAGGTGGGGAAAAGATCAGGGTTACAGTTAGTCAAAGAAAAGGAGAAATCTAGCTTAAACGGGCTGATGGGATAACTCAAACTCTGTCACCTCAATAGCATGCTGAAATTGTTCATGTTCTCTCTGCAGTTGCTCAGCTTCCTGCAGGGAGCTGGCTGTTATCAGACCAGCGTTCAGCATCGACTCGCCATTACGAATCCAACCCAGAACCTGTAAGAGACAGACAGAGAGAGCTTTTTCTCAAAGAACTTGCAGATTTCTTGGTATTCTGCAGTTTGAGAATCTTAACCTGCAGATGGCGCCTTGCTGCAGGTATGTGACCAAGCAATTTACCTGCTTGACTTCTGCCTGTAGGTGTCTCAGCTGGACACACTGCTCCAGGTGTCTGCGGTGCTGCTCAGCTGCTAAATCGAGCTCTTGCTGCTTTTCGTGAAGAAACTCCAGCAAGTCCTGAACCCGCGTGGCCATATCGACATCCCGATCGCACAGCAGCTCCACACCTGGATGGAAGACGCGTAACCGTATAAGACGTGGTGTGGAGGAGCAAGTCAAATAACTTCCCTGACAGTCTTAATTATCAGTCACGTGTGTATTAATTCAAATTCATGTTTAATACACGTGGCATGGCGCAATCATTCCTTGTGCCGTTTTACAGAGCACCTATTAGCATGTGAGATCACAGGTGAGTTATTATGGTTAGTGAGTGGGTGCCTCTCATCACAAACGCTGACTGAATCTGACCCGCGACACCTACACAGCATCAATATTAAAACTAACGTAGCCAACACAGAAATCTGTGCAGCAGCAGCCAACATGAGCTACATCCTGACTACACCCTCAGATGGAAGATGACCGAGGTCTGAGGGAGGCCACCGGGCGACAGTCAAACGCCTCCACAGTTTTACATTACAGCAGTTAAGGGCAGATGAAGAACTGGTAATAAGAAAATGTCTAAAAAATAATGGAGTCTTAGGAGCGGACTCACCGGAGGCCTGGACTTCGTTGACATACTGCAGCAGCTCCTGGCCCTGGTGGATCACATCAAAGGTGAGGTTGTTCATGGTCAAGGCCTTGTCAGCGTGGTGCTGGAGCCTCTGCTCGGCCAGCGTCAGGTCCTCCGTGTCAAAGTCATTCATCTGACCTGTCAGCTCCTCGTTCCACGACTCCAGGTCAGAGATGATCTGAGGAGGGAAGAGATTTAATTTAAAGGAAGAGTAGTATAGAGTAGCATTAGTGAGTCACGAGTCTGTGAGATTGCTGCACTAAGGCACAATGCTGCGTGGGTAGATGTTTTTCATACAAATTACACGCATTATTCTTCCAATATATTAATTCTAAATGAGAAATACTTTTGCTTTTTTTTTTTTTTAAACATGTGAACGGTATATTTTCACTTATATATTTAAAACAGAAGCACAGGCTGTTCGATTCTGTGTCCACACGCAACCGTCTTTGTACTTGAAGCACCCGTGACCTCATTTTCAGAGCTATCGAGGGATTATTGTTGCTTAGCTACAAAAAACGGTTTCTAGTGCTTCTGCATTCCTTCTTTGTGGACATCAGATCTCTACAGTTTGCTCAAGACATGTCTGTTTAAACATACTTATAATGGCAGATAACAGGGCTGTCACTGAGAACAATTCAATTTCACCTCCGCCCGTCTTGACAGTGTCTGATGTCCTAATCCCTTCCCCTTTCTTTTAATATTTACCTCTTGAAAGCCTACTAGGACTAAGCACCGAAGCTCTTTTATGAATGGAGCAGTTTCTGTCACATTTCAGACCTGCTTATCAAATGAAATGACTGGGTTTGCATCAGCATTTAGCGAGGGTAGTCTAACCTTGGAAAAAACACAAACTATTCTAATGATCATTAGAATAGTCAAAAATTCGTTATTAAGGGTACAGGGGAGGTCTTCAAATGTCATCATTATGGGCGAAAGAGTTCATTTGATTAGCTGACGAGAGAGAAGTGACACTGATCAGTGAGTGAGGCTGAACTGAGAGTTTCTTTCCTATAAACAGCTTCCTATGGAAACAAACCCATCCACCTATGAGGACTCACATCAATGGCATCCCTCTCAAAGATGCGGAGCTGCAGGAAGAGCTCCAGTTTGATCTTCCTCTCCTGGAAGAGCTCCTCCATCTGTGCCTGGGCTTCATCCAGCTGCTGGAGGACGCTCTCGATGTGGTTGATGGAGCTGTTGTGGGGCGTCTTGTTGCTGGAGATGGCGGAGTCCCTGCAACACAAATGCACAAACGGGCATTAAACCATGTGATGCAGTGCTGACCATAAAAACAACGGACGCAGAGCAGCTTTAAAGGGACACCGCAGCACAACAGGGAGAGCTATTGTGCCGATATACTGTCTTATATCAGGCTTTGGTTCAGCCTCTCAGTTCACCCAGATCACAAGCAGCTGTCCCTTTATGTTTTCCTTCTTCTGATTGGCTGCCCCTCTTAAACAGAAGGGTTGAATGACTCCCGAGTGAGACTTCTGTGCCAGTTATGCTGGCAAGGGGACAATATTTGGGATATCCACTCACTCAAACCACACAGAGCTAAGAGCAGAAGAAACTGAAATGATGTATTACAGGAATTACATATTCAATGCACACATTTAAAACTGTGGCATGTTTAATAGGCACACCCAGCATCATGACAGTGCATTATATTAGCAGAAAATATGGAAACCCCAATGTGTCCACTTTAACATGATTCATTATTATTTATGACTCATTATTAGATTTTTTTGGTTCCCTTTGTCCTTCATTTTTGTGACAATATATTCAGTCTTTGAAACCCCCCAGCCTGTCAGCAGTCTTAAATGGATTTCATTACTTATGGACTAGAAATCTTTCTCACTAACACAGCAGTGGAGCCAAAAATAGCAACATATATTTTACTGTTTCACCACAAAGGAAAATTGAAGTCTTGCACATAATCCATCAAGCTGGGATCTTCATAAAGTAAGACAAAAACATTAAACCTGCACAGAACTGTTAATTGATGCGAATGTTAAATTGAATAAACAAATCGGACGACCCGCTATGAGCAAGCACCTGGCAACAGTGGAAAGGAAAAACTCCCGTTTAACAGGAAGAAAAATCCGGCAGAACCATAACCATGATCAGAGCCGTGACCGGTTGAGGGTGAGGGGAGGGAGACGGGACAAAAGACATGTGGAAAATTACAGAACCTCCTAATCTCTTTTTAAAGAGAAGGACTATTGCATATTTTCAGGGATTTTATAGCTAGAAAAAAATAATGTTGTATTCATTACAAGAGATTAATAAATTAATTAAAAAAATACAAATTAGTGGCAAATGTGGACCCAATCCCAGCCTTTCACAGCTCTCCCAGGGTTTTTATGCAGGGTGCACTCTCAACCAGCTGCCAATCATTCAAATTTATAAAAATTTACAGCGATTTAGGCCGTTTTAAAGCTTACATGTAGCGTGGGCAACAGGGTCTGCAAAGACGCATATATATTTTTAAGAAGAGAGAGAGAGAGAGAAAATTAAGCAGCTCATACAGATTCTGACTCATCAGTTTCACAGATACACGTATGATGCACGAACATGCAAATGACAGTTTTTGAGAGGCTAAATATGAGGAAGCAAAGAATCGGAGGTCAGGTGTGTTCTGATTGGCTGATCGCGTTGGTTAATCTGTGCAGCGGGTGCACTCCTAGTCCTGCGCACACTCGTTAGCAGAAGGTGTGTGGAGTTACAGTTGCCTCCTGGGGAGAGTGTCACACCATTGGACACGCATTTTTAAAAGCAGTGTTATGTAAGACTTCACCGTGGAGCCAATACACCGTGGAGAGTGAGCAACGGAGAGAAAGAATAGAGAAAAAAAGAGGAAAAACGGG
>VUQG01021640.1:12587-23981 GCA_015106755.1 Etia nguti | reverse complement strand
CCCCCCCCCCAAATTACAGCAGAGTTGCAGAGATGTGACCGTCAGCAGAAGCTCCGTGATTAATAACATGCCTTGAGATGCAGCTAATTTAAGCACACTCATCCCATCTACTGCCTACCAAAGAGATCCTCCACAAACAAAATTGTTGTTCAGAACTAAACCTTTAACAGCCCGTCGCAACTTTAGACTTAAGTGAAATTCAAATCCCCAGCATGGTATCAATTTCAGTGATACGCCGAGGAAAAGTCTCCCTGCGTTGCCTCTGTGTTTCCACCTCCGCACAAAACACCCCCACACACATGGCCAGAGATGGATGGAGTCGGAGCGATCGCTTGGATAGGCTTTGTGTAGGCCAAACAATGCAGAGACGCACTGTTGTCCTTGGGTAAAAAAGCACAGCGGCTCTTGCCAGGGAAAAATACTGATGCTGCCGCGTTCGCTATTGTACCGATTTGTACTCCGCTGAATGGAGCGATAGTCGGCCAGGGACGTTTGGGTAGCATTTTATGCTTGTGCTGAACTGTGCCATTTATCAACAATCCAAAAAAAAGAAAGAAGGAAAAAAAAAAAAAAAGATTGCGGCCAGCTCTCTGAGCTTTCCTTTCTTTGCGTATGAAGTGATCACAAAAAGGGAGGAACATGTCCTACTTCTGGTTTCTATTACACGAGGCGATCCACACACTCAATGCTGGACGCTCACACACACATACACGCAACTGTAGTCCTAGCAACAGCCCTATATCAATTTTGCATGAAGAGTGCAAGATGAAAACTTCTGAAATCTTAATAAAACATAAAGCATGGAGGGGGGGCATGAAGGCTGCACATGAATGCACATGCACGCTATCCAATCAATGCCCGTGCGGCATGACAGAGTGGTGCATGGATAACTATAGCGTTCCCCGTGGCTATTCTTCCTATCAAAGGATCAATATGATATAATGAGACTACAGTGAGGCCGTGTGTGTATACACATGTGAGCAATCACAGTAAATTTCCACACTCGTGCGTTCTCCTACGTAGCTATAATCAAAAGCTAGAGGGAAAAATTTCCACTCAGTATCAGAAAAACGAACTGCATAAAAAAAAAAAAAAAGACATCACACGAGCTTATACCAACCCAAGTTTCACCACAACAAATGAGAGCTGATGATCATCGTAGTAAGCAAGGTTGGCTAATGACAGATCAAACAGGAGGAGGGGAATTGTTATTCTGCTCTCATTGGAAGGCATTTACTACACAGGCCTGTAATCAGATGAAGTCGAGAGCTCCGCTGGTGCACATTTCAGTGTCGAGTTTATGATGACGAAACGGTCAGAGGGTAAAAAATAAGCCTGTTCGTGTGAATGCATCACTTAATTAGCTGTGAAAATGTCTTCTATCGCTTGACTGACAGCATAACGAATACTCATCCTCGTGATCTGCAGTGAGCCGTTTTTGGGTTCGATGTGATGAAATTTTTTTTTTTTTTCCTGTGGCAGACAGCTGGCTGGTGGTGTACGCACCCAAAGCAGCGGGGAGAGGAAAATAATGAAATGTGCTGACAATGAGCAGCTCGGGGGTGTGGAGGGAGGGGAGGCGGCAGAGCGGCTGTTATCACAGCTCAGCTGACAGTAAATTGGAGGGAGGTGAGGGTGGGGGCTTTTTAAAATGCTTTTGTGACAAGTTCCTTTAAAATGCCAAATGTAAAACTGATACACTTGAAAACAGGCAGCTGTGAGATATATATGCTCACATATTAACTGCAACAATTCCCCTAAATCAGGGATGTCAAACTCATTTTACATTCTGGGAAACGTACAGCCCACTCTGATCTTAAGTGGGCCGGGCTGGTGTAAAGAAGTTATTTTAATATAAGAAAAAGAAGTGCAAAATAACACATTTCTATGGTAGAAAACAGGAACTTTCTTACATTTAATTGTTTACTACTTATTAACTTAGGTATATTATGAATGGTGATAGAGGAAAAAAGCCAGAAAATATAGTTTAAAGTCCAAAATTGATGCTCTCCTTCACATTTCCCAAAGTCAACCAGCGGGTGAGACTGGAGTCTTTGGCGGGACGATTCTGGCCCCCCTCCCCTGAGCTTTATGTTTAACGCCCCTGCCCTAAATCTTGCTCGCTTTAAAGGCCGATATAAATCGATAGATAATCATTTTTAATCCTTCTGAGGATTAAGGTGATGTACACTGGATGAAAAAGGTACTTTCGGCATGTAGATGGATCCTCTCATTTATCCGAGCTTGGAATCTGCATTAAGAGTTCACTGGGCAAGGTCTGTCTCTCCAACCGAAGATCTTTTGGATGTAAGGTAAGTGTGTTAACCACTACGCCGTGGAGACAACATGTCGGATGACAACATAGAAGAATCCTTTCTACATTATCGTTTATTTCACGGTGTTGCAACACTGTTTACACCAGTGTTTATTTCATCATTTGGATGGATTTTTCCCCTTTAAACTGCTAAATTTTAAATGTAGAACAAGTAGTCCTTTGCATGTAGTCATTATAGTATTTCAGACAAAATGTACTATATCGTGACTTTTAGCATAATCAGGGTATGAGATTTTGGTCATCCAGCCCTACCACCTACTAAACTCTCTCGGTCTTATTTTGAAAGCTCAGTCTTTGCTAAACATCCAACACCTGCCGACAGTAAAACAGAAAAACTCCTCCATCTTGGACTGCAGCTGGTGACGCCAGTCCTTGTTCTTTTGGGGCCACTTTAACCAGAACCTGCAGCAGGTGGAGGTCTGCTCCGTGCGCCGCTACGCCAAGCTCACCGACCGAGGCTGCACAGCAGAACGAGCACTAGCAGCTGCAGTCCAAGAAGGCGAGACTCCCTGGAGAGGCAGCTGATTATTGCGAATGTTATTGCTTATCGCATAACGTTTATTAGAGGGAGGGGAAAAAATGTATTGAAATTCTGGACAAATTCCGAGTAAGAATTTAGTTGAGGGCAATATTGTTTTCCCCTGTTATTTATTATTCCCCTTTGCTGCAGAGAAATAAAGTAATTCTTCATTTTAAAAAAAAAACCCAAATACCTAACTAACCCATTTTAAAGTCTTTCAGCTCTTGATTGATAAACTAGAGCACAACTGATGCCACACACCGGCTCGATAACTACCATCTTATTTGGTGATTTCAGTCAACATGGCTGATATCTGCTCATATTTGAATGATAAAGCGCCGCATCACCAGTGTACATAGTACAACCCCTCCACAAACAAACTCCAAGTCTTTAAATATAACAGTGTTAAGATCACTGTCTAATCTGGGAGTGCTAAACAAACCAGAACCTGTTATTTCAATGAAAATCACTGTTTGTTGCTTCTATTCACTCAACAGTTTCAAAAGCATCTTTTCAGTAAGACATCGAAATATTCTATCACTGCCTCGAACACTGGCTCAACATCCCACCTCGAATTCAAACTTGGAGCTGCCGAAGTTGGTCCTCTGCTTCTGCCAGAAGTTGTCCGGTTTGATGATGAGCGCGACGTGGATGCAGGACGGGAACGACTCCTGCAGGATCTTCAGCAGAGGCTTGATGCTGTCCCACTTGGAGCCACGCATGTCAACAATGACCGTGAAGCCATGTTTACACACCTCCTCGCTGGGATGGACAGAGGATGGAGGTCGGCGGGCGTGGGAGGAATTAAAGAGAAGAGATGGAGGGTGGGCATGGGGTGGGTGGGGGGGGAAGGGGGCCAAAGAGAGATTGGTGACAGTTTAATCCAGAGAGAGAGAGACAGAGAGAGAGCGAGATGACAGTCGTGGGAAAGGATGAAAGAGGGATGATGGAGAGGAAAGGAAAGGACAGATGGAAGAAGGAAGAATAGAGAAGAAGAGGAAAGAGAACCAAAACAAACAGTGAGATGACGCATTTTCTATACTGTGAGAAGCCTACGCAGCAAATCCCACACACCCACCCACCCACGCACTCCTATGCACACACACTCACACACACACCCACACGTACGCAGAAACCTGCGACGAATGAGTCACAAATACATATATGCATACATATATATGTGTATATATATATATAAAAATACAGTTAAGCACATTTGTGCGTCAGCAGCCTCTTCCCCCTGTGGTGCTCTGCTCTGACCATCAGCATCTTTATTATCGCCGCACAAGCTTGCATACACGCGCTGAAGCTGAAACCTGTCACAGTTATCTGACATGCCACAACAAACAGAATTTGTCTTCAGGATTTAGAGCGCAGAATATTTTGCAGCTCATCTGCCATCTGTCCGTTTCTCCGTCATTCCAAACACAACTACTTTATTCAATCCACAAACTCAGATCGCTGCGTTCCCTTCTAGTACGTTATTGTGTTGTTTTTTAAAAAAAATATACATCACTTTAAAATGTTTCCATCACTGCATCCCTAAATACCTCCATCCTTTCCCAAACCTCTCTCCCTCCCTCTCGCTGTGGAACAGCTTGTCGCTACTAACACAGTGTGCAGCGATGTGGAGATGTTCCCTTTCTCAAACACAGGAATGCCAAAACCCCAAAGTTACGAAAGATGTGCAAGATGTGACACGATGACAGCCAGGCTTTCAAAGCCCAAAATTCAACTTGCAGTCTAAATTAAAAAAGAAAAGAAAAAAGCACACATGCATAATGTGATGGAGGTGAGTGTAGATGAAGAGGATGGATGCTTTTGAGAGATATGGAAGGAGGAGAAGAAGAAGCAGCATGCCGGGTCAAAAAAGGAAGGAGAAGGAGGCGGATGAGCGATGCTTTACCTGGGAGGTGAGGAGCTGCTCGCCTACAGGAACTGCTGCTGCACTGCCTCGGCTACTGCGACACTTTGTTTTGCTTTCATACACACGCTCGCTCGCTCGCTCCCTCCCTCACACAGGCACACACACACCTCCTCACACATGCGCTCTCCATCTCTGTCAGTTTTAATCCTCCCTCCCCTGCCCATCTCAGCATCCTCCTCTCTCTCTGTTTAAACCCCTTTCCTTTTTTTTTTTTCCCTCCCTATTTCTTTTTCTGTTGCATGTCCCCTCTGTTAGCTCCAGGCTTCTCTTCTCCGTCTCAGCATCTCTAGAAGCGATTTCTGGCAGCTGAGAAACTGCAGCAAGATAACTGCTCCTGAATTATTACGCTCTCCGTTCCTATCACATGCCCATCTCAGCCCTCTCACGTGTTCGCTTATAGAGCTTTGAGCACTTGCTGTGGGAGTTCGTGTCATTCTGAGGCACTGCCACACATACCCACCCACACAAATTATCACATGCAATGAAATAAGTAACCTGGGGATGCCGGCGAGGTAAGCGATCAGTCTCCTCAGGTCGTCTGTTCGTATTCTGTCGTGGTTGCTGCGTGATGGGAACGTTAACACGGGACCACCACGTCTGTCTCTGCCACCTGAGGTGATGCCCGCACACACACACACACACACACACACACACAGATACAAATTGCAGTAAGAACAAGTGCATATGTGGCACAGAGTTTTGCGAGTTTAGTGGTATCATTTGCACCACTGGAGCATAACAGACATGATCGTAGGCAGTTAGCTGATCCAAAAAAAATGAGCGACAGGCTAGATAAATGTGTGACCCCGAGCCCGCTGAACTGAATGCTCAAAATGAAAAAAATGAAAAAAATAGCATGGCAGAGAACATTCCAGAGAGATTTAAGTTTGTTTTCTTGGGGTTTTTTTTTTAAAAAAAGGACAGGAGATAATTATTTAGGAATAATTTAGAGTGAAAGCGTTTTATCATTGTCTGTCTGTACAGTCGAGCTGTGAAAAATTAAGTGGGCCTGCTTACAACGGGCTCGTGTCCACGCTACAGGCTGTTTGAGACTGCACCGCGGCACGGCAGCGCTCACGGTCACGTTAGCTAACGCGCAGCGTGTGCAGCATTTTCCAGTTCTTCACTGTAGTAGTACACTTTGGTGTGCTTACATCCACTAATTAACAATAAACACAGAACACAGCTGGTGATGATAATGAAGTTATGCTTTCATTTATGAGCAAAAAAGGGACAAACTATCTTAACAGGATGAAGGTCATAGATGAGAAGTGGACCTTTTATCTCCTGTGCAGACCCTCAGTTCATCCACTGTCTGAAACAAACCATACAGAAATAACCCCCGACTCCCTTCTCTATGACCTCCATCACTTTCTCTATGACTCCTGATGAGTTACTAAACACGAAAAGAGGTTTGTTTTGTAAATGATCGTCACCATCATGGTCAGAAAGGAGGAGAAAGCTTTACTTGTGTTAAGTAAATCATGACACTGCGTAACTCTACAAAGTTTCTTTAATTATCTGCACGATGGCTTAAGACTGTGCTGCAGCCCATGTGCAGGGAGGAGGAAACTGTTTTTTCAGACGTGAAGATAACTTTTATTTTCAGTAAATAAAAATGGATGAGAGCGCGACGGCCAAGCGCAAACCGCATCCAGGGCAGAAACAACTGAATTATACTGCTAACACAACATCTGTACAGACAGCCGAGAAGAACTCAGAGTGATGTTAAAGATGAGCCCAGCTCAACACGTAAAGGTAGCGATGAGCAGTCAGGCTTGTAGCCGACATTCCTACCCGCGCCTTTTTCTACACCGCGATCACCGTGACGACTGCTCTAAAGGCTCTCTGGGCGGGTTCTCAACGCTACTTTGTTTTATTGGCTTTGTGATCGTAGTTAATCGCTAGAAGAAAGATCTTGTGTGCGCACGTGTTAGTATAATGATTTATTTTAGGGTGTGAGACTGTAGCCTAAGCTTTATATTGTTAACCGGTAATTATGTGACAAAGCATTTCAGGCCATGCTGCTGAGTAATGTGAAAACAATGTAACAAGTATTATAACAGATGACTTTTTCCTGGGAATGCACTGCTTTAGAAACAAAGTAGCGAGTAATTTGTGACACGCTATTTTATGCACGACCCAACATTGCTCGTGATTGGCTACATGCTAGCATTTAAATGTGCAGTGTTCAGGTTCTCAGTTAGTCGCCCCTTCTGAGTCACATCTTCTAAACATCAAGATGGTAACGCTGGTGGCGACGTCCATCTTCTATGTACAGTCTATTCTCACAGCCATAGCTATGTGCCTGAGCTCACCTGATGACACAGAGCCAAATGTTAAAAAAACAAAACTGAATTGAACCGTCTGAATTGAAGCATGTAGAGCAGTCTGAAAGGGTTTTGTTGAGACTGAGCATTTTCTGAATATTATTAAAGCCATATCTAATATTAACACTCCACTATAACAGAATATGACACAATAAGGAGAAGCAGAGTCTGTTCCTTTAAAAGAACAGAAAAGATAAATAAATAAATAAAACATGTATATATGATTGGCTCTCTCCAAACAACAAGCAAGCCAAATGCATACATTTTGTTCTGCAGAAACTGTGCAGTTTTTTGTACATGGTGTGTGAATTCTGCAGATTTCACACAGTGTTTGTTTCTGATATTTCTGTATTCGAGTCTTCTAGCCTGAATACAAGAATATTTTGATCTTTTAAAGGATTTTTCGGACCTTTTATCTTCTCTGCAGTCATATTTTGTGCTGCAATAATATTTTTGCTCCTAGTTTCTGGCCACTTGCAGAAGAAGAAGGCTGCTTCACTCACGTGGGAACTCAAACACAGGCCCTCTCTGCTCAGCCCGCAAATTAGTGAGTTCAGTCGGGTTGCTGTGCGCCTGTAGGCTTGACCCTGCCGCTCAGAGGAGAAAATCAAACGCTCACGTGGCAACAGACAAACATGAGAGAGGGCGAACATGGCCGATTTATTAAGGGGCCAAATTGGGGATAATAGGCTTAGCTTATTTACCCTCCTTTTCACTAACGGCCCCTCCTCTACCTTCATTTCAAAGCCAATTATTCCACCAGTGTCCACTATGGGAAGCTGGCAGTAAGTCATCTCCATGGCAACGCTGCCCTGATTCTCCTCCTCTCAATTTCGGTGTTTGTCAGAGTCCTTTTCCTTTTCATTGTGTTTCTAACTGTGACCTTCTCTGCCAGCGCACGACACACGCACCGATTTCACTTTGTTATTCCATTTGGCTCTTTGGAGATCTGAGCGCTTGCAGTTGCACGCATACGCACACACGTAACAGTAACACACACACACACACACACACGATAAAAAATGCTTTTGTGTGTTGTACAAATAATCCTGCTGGATGTTCTTGGCAATCCGCATCTCCAGCTCAGCCTCCTGTGAGTTTTCTCTGGCACCACTCAAGTGTGTGAGTGCGAGTGTGTGTCGGACATGATTGTGTTCCGTGGAGGGGGGGGGGGGCTGCTATAGCCCTCTATGCTAACTGTCCTGCTGATGACGGTCATACAACAGATATCTGTGTGCATGTCAGCATGTGTAGTGTGTGTCATCTGGGTGTACATGTACGTGCTTAAAGACAGGTCAAGAGCCAAGTGTCTGGGCCTCAGTCTGACCCCTGCACAGCTTGTTATTGTGTGCGTGTGTGTGTGTAAGAAAAAGGAAGTCAAGAGTACAGCTTAATACCTAGAAACTGTCTGTGTTTGTATGTGTATATACAAACTAAGTAGTACAAAGTATACATCAGGCTCTATTAGCTTTATTTGCCATGATCAGACAGCAGAGGGTGGTACATTTCTGAGAGCCGACAAACACACGAAACCTTACCTGAGAGAAAGGCAACCTTCTCTTTGAGGATGGGAAGCACCTCCATCGCTCTCATCTCCTCATTTCTTCTAAAACCTGTGAAGAGATGAGAAAAGAAAACATGGTGTTTGAATGAAAGAATAAAATTTTTAAAAAAGCTTTTCCCTTTTTCCCCCTGTTCTTGTGCAGTTGAAGAGCCCCCGCCTTGAGCGCAGATTATTTGGGACAGAGCAGATTTTGTCTAGTTGTAATCTGGTTATCTGCAGCTTTTAAAACTCGGCGTATTCAGTCCCAATTTTGGATTGCTTGCATCAGGAGGAAAAAGTCTGTAAGATTCATGCTCTCACACTCGCACATACACACAATGAGACAGCGGTCGGAGAAACAGTAATGGTGAGACTGTGAGGCCAGGCACAGAGCTGCTAAAGCTCTTAGTGTAACGGAGGTGACACGGGGTAAAGAAACATTAAATGTCACAGGCCACTTTAGTTCCCATCAGCTAGATTAATAATAAAATGCTGCATTTATTGAAAAAGGCTCTCACAAACTGAGCGGCTGGTGAATTTTCACATCTGTCAAATGGTGAGTGGTGAAAAAGCTTGGACTATGAAGATTAAGCATAAATACACCTTTAACTAGACATTGCTCTGCAGTGTAGCGATTAACATATTCGCCTGACATGTACTATTAGTCCACAGACATGTTAGCAGCTGTGAGAGGCTGTACCTTTTCATAAACTGTGTTCACAGTGAAAGCAACGTGGCGACCACAGCGACTACCTAAGTATCCAACGGCAAACTTTTCTCAACTTCCAGGTGTGCGACTGAAGCAACGACCAATGAGAGTGGCGAATACGGTTCACATAAAAGTTTTGAATGTTTTACTCATTTATATACAGGCTTTGCAAATAACAGCTCACATACCAGGGCAGAGCTATTACTATGATGGTTACCACGTGGCGACACAGACTTTGATCCTATTTTTCCAAAGTTCTTTTATAACAACTCTAATTATTCAATCAGACAAATCAATTTATTCATTTGCACATATAAGAATAACTTCTACGTCCACGTCACTCTGTAACCACTGCAACTTTGATTGCAAGCAGATTGTGTTGGAGGTAACGAAAATGAACAAGCGGCACTCCGAGAGCGCAAGGCAGCTGGGCAGCATTTACTTTTAAGGGATTAGTGTTGTAATTTTTACATATTTGTTTTGCTCTCTTTGTCCTTTTTAAATGTACAGGTCAGATAGTCCAGTACAGAAGCTCAGACATACAGCTAGACAGAAGGTGATGTTGCAACTGTTTATAACTTGAGACTTTGTGGGAAAAAACTTTGCAAAAAAACACTTGAAGAATAGTTCACACATGAGATGATGTTGCGGCGGCGAGCGAAGCGACCATTGTGGCAGGTTAACTGGGGCCCTAACTCACGATCATGATGGTATTCTGCGATAATGTTGGTAGTGATTCTGTGATACTCGATACACGGATAGCTCAAGATTCCTGTCCAACTTAAGATTTATAAAGTAGTATGCTGTATTTTTATTGGACAATCATAATGGCACCAAGCAGACCAATCATAGTCGTCACAGTCTACACTGTACTATATATCAACAGATGACTATAAAAGATGAAGTCTATGGATTGGCAAATTGACTGCATTTTATTCACCTTGCAGGACTATAAATGTCGGCACCGAACTGCACAGCAGTCTATCAAATATCTGTAAGTGTCAACCTCAATGTGGTTTTAGGTGTCGCCAGGGATGCCATATCATTACGACTGACCTTCTAGAAAACGTGGCTGACAAAATGTTGGACCAGCAGGCAAGAGACAAACACTGTTAACCATAAAGCCATAAAGCAAACACACTAAAAATGATGATTCTGCAAGATAAGTAGCAAAGTCTGCCTCCTTATTAGCCTAACACAGCTGTGTGTTTTAATACAGCAAGCACTTCTGTCTCTGTGACCCGTAAATCCCGGGCAACTCCAACTGACTGTTGGCAACCAATTTAGAAAGCATCTTGACTTTCCTAATTCCCCTACCTCTATCTGAGGAAATCATGATGATTTCCTAAATGGCACGATGAAGGCCATCGAGCTGTCAGCCACAAAACATGAATATAAATAAAGTTACTTTGCCCGCTTCTTCTCTCAGTCTCCCAAATGAGTGACATTTTCCTATAAATAAATAGTACTTGCTTGTATTCACTGATGAATCACACAATGGTGGCTGACCCTCCGGTTTCCTTATGAAAGCATAAACTTTCTCTTCATCACGGGTTCGCCGATACTGCCACTCTTATGGGAAAAACTCCTCTGGCGTAGACTATAACAACTGATGGCTTTTACATACTGGTTTGTCGAGAATAGATAATGAGAATTAACTGGAGAAAAAACCCCACAGTGATAATGTGGGCTGTAAACTGTCGCCATGGAAATGTCAAGCTGAACCTCCTGGGTGTGACGGTGTCAAACAAGAGACACCTTGCCGGAAGAGAGTGAACAGCTGGAGGGGGATAGTCAATAAGAGCAAACCTTTTCAAGCAACTCCTGTACATACACACAGAAATCCCTGAAGTGATTACACACACACACACACACAGGCAGAATAAGCCCCAATTTTGTCCTTCAGATAGAGCAGAGGTCTAGTTTATATGACTGATGGCCCAGACCAGTTATATTACCCATGTGAATCTTTTTCTCTTGTTCTCTCCTTGACATTCTGTGTCCCACTGACGTTTGCCTCCTTTTTATTG
>VUQG01021639.1:0-29382 GCA_015106755.1 Etia nguti | reverse complement strand
GGAAAAAAAAAAAGGAGGAAAAAAAAAAAAAAAAAGGGGAGGGTAAAAAAAAAAAAAAAGGAATGAGGAGGTCATTTGAAGGATAATAAAAATCTGCGTCACATCACAAATATAGCAAAGAGGCAGAAACCGCTTAAAGAAACACTCATGTTGCTTATTTGTTTTGTGAAAATAACTGCTATGCTTTCCAAAATCTGTACTTTGGTACTTTTAAAGTCAGTTCATGAGGAATTTAGCAATGTCACTTATAACATAACTGCCCAACTGCCCACTGGCAGTACAGTGACAATAATGTAACATGAAACCATGTCAGATATTTTTGAATGAAGTTTTCTTTTTTTTTTGTTGTTCATTCTGTCAAGGTGACACATGATACAATGGTTTTCTTTCATAATATGAGGTAAATGGGTATCTGCATTGTACATGCTAGTAAAAGGCTTAGACCTTGTGTCTTGTTTTAAACAATGAATAAAATAAGTGTAAAGTTGAGACAGTGCTATATGAAAATTTCTAACACTAGTCTATGTTATGTCCCCATATGAAATAGATTCATAGTTTTAATTTGAATGCAAAGTAAAAGAAGATTTTTTTTTGCCCTTTACCTTTCGACAAGGCTTGGACGAGACCTCAAAGGATGCTTTAAAGGTCCGTCTTTGCTGAGTGGTCAGAATAGTGCGAGGTCTTTTGGGACGTTTGCTCTCCACATCATCTGATTTAACTTTTCTGCCTGTAATCCGTCCAGATTCCTCCTCAACTTCTTCATCGTCATCATCGCTTTTACCTAGAAGACAGGCATAGATATGATTGAAAATATTCACATAAAGACAGAAGGTTTTTCTTTTGTCGTGAAACACAAGGAAAATTCATGCCTGCCAATGTTTAAATAATTTTTTTTTAAAAGAATTTTAGTTTTTGTTTAAAATACAAATACTTTACATCAACTTGGCTGATGTTGGGCTGAGTTTTGGGCTTTTCTGTATCTCCCAGAATGATTTTTATGTCCCTGAACAACTCAAGTTGACTTTTTACCACTTGATTTGAATAATTATTTTGGCAACTTTTTTATTGCACTGTTACAGTTAGTTACTCAAACTAAAATGTGCTCATTTTAACCAATGCTGGACAGAGTTTGAAGTATAAAAGTGGGATTTAATCATCAAAATGGATTCTGAATTTATTACTAATCAATAGCAAAGAGCAGCATGAAAGCATGCAATGTCTGTACCTGTTTCAGAAGAGCTAGGACTGGCCAGACACTGGTGGTAGCCCTCTCTGGCACATAGTAGCTGTCCCTCCCTGAGGACGCAGCGATCTCCTGTCTGCAGGCGGCAGGAACAAACACTGCAGGTGAAACAGCGCAGGTGGAACACAGCGGCTCCCGCATGCATCACCAGCTCTGCAGGAGAGATGGCTTCTGTGCACCCTGCACAACGCACTGCAAACAGACTGAACAATGGAGGAAAGCAAGCACACAGAGAGAGAAAGTGTGAGAGCCGAGTAAATAACAGAGAATAGGGATTTTGCTTTCCTTAGACACTTGAGGACCCCCTCACACATCAGTAAGACGGGACTCTATGAGAAAACAAAAAAATGCTGGGTAGACTTTGAGAATGTTGCTGAGTCGAGCTGTCACTCAAAACAACTGCCAGCCTGACTTCTCCTCTCGCCTTCTCCCCCCTCCTGCCCGGACCACTCAGACACATACCCTTAGTGTGTCGGGTGTGTATCTTAGCGCCTGGCAACCAGTACTGGTGAGCTTAGCCTCAGAGACTGTTGCCGTGGCTCCGACTGCCGTGTCCGAGGCTGCGCTCCCGGGGAGGCAGGAGAATGGCTCTCGGCAGGCCATGGCTCCAGGCAGAGGGGTGGAATCAGATCTCCTGGTGGGAGAGACTGAGCCACTGGTCCCAGGAATTATCCGTGGAATTATCCGTAAGTCTGCTTAACCAGAAGGAGACAAAGACAGAGCCAGCCCTCAAGCAGCAGGACCATTGTCCGCTGGCTGGCACCTCCGCATTTTGGGTCTGTCACGCAGGATGATGCGTCATCATTCTGGAGCTGGCATTTGTCTCCAGACTTGACTAGGTCACTAGAGCAGTCAGCACAGAGGCATGAGAAAGTGACAGCTTTTCCCCTTTTTTGTGTCCAAATAAAAATACTCCATGTGCCTCATGAGAAAAGTCTTTTTCTTGATACTGTGAAACCATCAAAAAAAAATGGGAGCATTGGAGGTTATTGTAACACTGTGCATGGACACACTTATTATACACTTATTATTCTCACAATTATTATTCTCCATGTCCTAATCACACTGACACTTTTTTTTTTAACTTTAATTAGTTAATTTGAATAGATTGTGTAATGTTGTTTTTATTTAGTTTCTTCTTTATAGTACAAAGATACTGTGAATTTTTACACTACCTACAAAAAATACACCCCAAACTTAAGCAAATTAATTAATTTTTGGATATATTTCAAAGTGTAATTGAGAACAATATTTCCAAACAAATAAAGGTTTAAGTTAAACATAAAACTAACAGCCATGTTGACATATCCCTGTCAAAGGCTCCGGAGCTCGTACGTCCTAAAGCCAGACATTGCTAAGACCTCTTACTGTTGCTCTGTGGTCACTATGGCGATGGTAAGAGCCCCTTCCCAGAAGCTCAGGAGGGTTGGCCTGCTTGACCCATCTGAGTTGTCTGCCCCACAGCTTCAATGGTATGTGCTTTAATATGGTCAACATACCGTCTGTGGAATGTGCATTCCTGTGGCAACACAAGATGCATCAATCAAATATTTCAAAGGAAGTGTGGCAGAGGAAATACCCTGAATGTTTCTGGGTCTCTGAGATACTGCAAAGTATTTGATTTGACATCTCAGTATGATGCTAATGCCAGTGAAGAAGAAACTATGGACATTAATGTTTTGAGATCATTCGTGTTTCGAGAAGCGCTTTTCCATTATACGCCTTATCCAGTTCGTCTAATTATCCCCAGTACTCTTAAGCGTTGTTAATGCAAAGGTAAGAGTACCTCCAATACTTATGGAGTGGCTCAAGGTGTTTAATATTTCAGAGTTTCCGCTGACATGATTGGCCCAGAGGCTCGGCCAGGAGAGCGGGAACACTCAGTCACGCTGGATTTAGACATGGCAATTAGTGACAAGATCATTACAGAGGAATAAGTCAGCAAAATTTTGCACTCCTCCACGCTGACATGGTCTGGGTGAGGCACTCCTAATGCGGAAGCACTGTATAAAAAGATGAGCGTTTAGCAGAAATGTACACAGACAAACTCAGTTTTCCTCAAGCCCTCCTCTTTCATTGTTCTTGCTCTGACTTCAGTGCTGACCTTTGGCAGTCATCAAACAGACTGCTGGTCTAGTGGACAAGCAGAGAGACAGATCTTGTTTCTGGATCAGGTTAACTTGGATCCATTGCTGAACACACACACCAACGGGAGCTATGTATCAGATACAGATCGTCAGGTCAAGTGCACAGCAAGTCACACCAAAGATCTGACGACCAATCTGCTGTCCGGTCCACCTGCCCGCTGAACCGTTTAGTTAACCTAAACCAACCCGAAGACACACTGTCAGACAGGATTCTGCATACGTCTTCAGAAAACTGGAGTCACTACAGGTCAGACAGCCAATGTATAAACTATTGAATAAAACAAGAAATATTACAAACAACTGCATTCAATCATCTAAACTAATTAGAATATTGTAAATTAATTATTACAGTTAGAAAAGCTTCAGTGGCTTCTCTAAGATGTGGGGAAATGACTGCAAGCTAATACCACACATGCTACCGATGACTTTATAATTAAAGCTTAAATACTGTGTTTTTTTTTTCAATGCAACCCTCAGGTTGGATAAGAGGAAGAAAAATGCATGGATTTTTTTTTCCTAACACTTGAGGTGCAAAAAAAACAAACTGCTCAGATGGTCTTTATAAAAATTTAATTCAAAGTGTTTTGATGTAATCAAAAATTAAATTACAGGGAAAAAGGACTATCAGAAAATATTATGATATGAAAAGACATTGAATTTATTTTATTTCTTTTGTTGTGATTACTTTCTCATGTACTGAATGAGTTTAAATATGCTTACGTTAGTTTTGTCTGCCACAGTAACTGAGACAGACAATGCAAATCAGTAAAGTTCTGTTAAAACAAAAATGTTTTATGCATCTTGCTTGTCATATAACACATATTAGATAATCCGAAAGGAGATAAACTACTTTACTGATGCTTTTCAATAACTTTTGATAAGTTAATTTTTTAATTTTCAACCCTTTTTTAATGTTAGTATTCCTTTGTGGCACATACGTTATATCCCCCTTTTCATATTTGTTATTAAAAAGAACATTTTAGATGCATAAATATATATAAAATTGAAATCTGTACAATCCTCTGGTACTGGAAAATATTGGCATTATTATCTTATAAACCACATGAATGGGCCAGGCTTCATGGTATGGCTGGCACTGATGAAACAAAGGTAAAAACAAAGCAAGATTCAGTCAGACGATACAGCATGTGGTAAAAGACAAATGTTGTCACAGTATGGAATAATCACACTTGTTTTGCATCAGCAGAACGGGGGAGCGGGACATAGTTTGTTGGTGAGAAGAAAAAAAAACTGGCACAGTTTTAAAACCCTCATTGTGGACAAAAGTAGTGCTCATGTGTTATTGGGTGTCATAACCCCAGACAGGACAGCAGGGGTGGAAGGATGACGGGTGGGCTCAGAGGTGGAGCTTTGGCACCAGGCCTCCTGCTAATTGATCAGGTCAGATAACTCACGGTTGGCTGGGCGTTGTCCCATTGCTCAACACAGGGGCTGCTGTGTGAAGAGCTTTCCAGATGCCACGGCGCATAACGCCAGGGCTCATGGAGCGCACTGTCCCCCAAAATAAGTTCACACTATCCTCACCGTCCCTCTTGTAGGGATGCACCAGACCTTCTGACATATGGCTCTGCACTCCTAATTACCTCTCAGTACAACTCTTTACTATGTGTTTTCACCAAGTGTTATTATCTCCACTGAAGACACTAAGCACATAATTTTTTTTGTTTTGTTTTACAGAAATTAAATTTGCATATTTTTCTAAAACACTCCATCTCTTTAAAGGTATATGCCTCCAACATGAGTGTGTTGAAACATTTCCTTGCTTCCCTGCATGCTTGGCAGAACAGCCCTTACTAAATTGTTCAAAAATAATGTGAGTTGTTGCCTATTAGGGTGTGCAGAGTGTATTTGGAAGATGACTGAAGGGGGGACGAGGTGGTGAATGAGGTAGGAGGGCATGAGCAGTAGGTGATTTTTTTTTTTAAATTTATTTATTTTTTGTGTGTGGATGGGTGGGGGACCATATGTTGTCCCCAGCTTGCAGTTGCCACGCCAGTGGGCCTCAAAATTTTAACACATTTTGACAATGTGTCAGTTGAGCCTTACCCCTGGTTGTGCGTGAAGGTGTGACCACATTATTGTGTGTGTGCATGTGCATGTACGGACGAACACAAGACAATACAATAGTTTTCTTACATTCCAGCTCCCTTGCCACCCCTTCCTCCTACAGTCACCTTGTTCTCTCAGTGCACTGTGCCAAGTTTACTGGAAGTCAGATTACGGCATATACACACATTTAAACACGACTGCACACAAAATGCATCCATGTCTACCCAATACAACACTAAGAAGGATTAGAAATATTTATGTTTGCCTTATGAGAAAGTTATTTTCTTTATCGCTCTCTCAGACACACACACTTTCTTTCTTGTTCAAGGTCAAGTCTGGACAAAGCTGTACTGTTGCAAAAATGACCTTTATGATACACCATCAGGTTTGGCCCTCAGAATAAAATGATCAAAACTGAAGTCAAACAGCATATAGTTTTCATTAAAAAAAAAAAAAAAAATAGTAGAAAAGGGAATATATATTTTTCTATATCATGATTATATTTTTGCAGTAGCCTACATGAAAATGATTACCTTATTTAGTACTTTATTAGTTTAGTGTTGCGTTAAAACGTTTATTCAAACATTTTAATGGTTAGAGTCGTTTAAAATATTTTTTTTTTTACTTTGAGAAATATTTGCTAGTTTTTTTTTCTTAACAGGCCTGCCTGTGTTGCATTATATGTGCCTAAGTTGCAAATTATATTTTGTCACGTCTTGGTTAAAGCTGAAATTGGTGACTTCCCGTGAAAAAGGAACTACAACTTACGCCACCTACGAACCAAACAGTTATAAGGAATAACTCACTCAGCATAGTCCCGTTTGCAGTAAAGTTTGCGGTCCCGCAGAAAGCAGGAGTTCGTGAGCGCGTCCCCGCACGCTGCGCACCGCACACAGTCCTCATGCCAGAGGCCGTCAGTGACCCTGAGCAGGAATCTGTCTCTGATCACCCGATGGCATCCGGCACACACTCCCCTCCGATTCACATCTGCAATGCGGGAAATCCTTTAATTAGTAAATTTTTTTGTTCAGAGAGAAGGATAAAATTGAAGAAAAAAAAGGGGCAAATTTGGTTGTGTGCGTAACCTAAGTGGCTGAACAAGGCGAAGGTTGGCAAACTAACCAGACTTTCCCTCTTTTACAATCAGAGGAAAATGTTTGTGTGTGTGTGTTTTATAAGAGCGATATACATTTGAACATTTATTTTAAAGTTAGCACTTTTCAAAATTTCGAATTGTTAACTTCTAAGCAACTGATTAATTTTGTTGATCTGATAAAAAAAAAAACACATAAATGAAGCTGTTCAAAATAAACGAATCTAATCTCAATATATTGATAAAATACATGTTTACTTGCCTAAGGATGTATCCGGTATATCCACCATTGCTGTTCCCTGAAGAAACTGCGAAATATATTTTCACCAAGGTTTAATTGAAGGAAAACATTTTTCTAAAAATAAAGGATTTTTTAAGAGTGGCATACCTGTAAAATGCGATTTTCCTGTCAGCAGCGAAGGATTTTGGTTATGAACTCCCAGTCCTGTTCAGAGCATCTCTGCCACTCAAAGTTCCCCTGCAAATTGCTCCTCGGAGCAGAGAGCAGCGCATCAAAGTTTCTGCTTAGTGCTTCGAGCGACCTCGCTGAGTCCACAATTATTGACTGTTTGGGCTGTCTATCAATTATCCTATTAGGGGTGAACGGGAAAGAGAGAGCGAGAGAGAGTGCGAAAGACAGAGTAAGACTTCCTCCATGTGCAGGTGCAGGTTACCTCTCTCTCTCTTTCTCTCTCACTCTCTTCCCTCCCTTGGTCACTCTCTCTCTCTCCCACGCTTGTGTGTCTCTCTCTCCAAGCTGAATGCCTTAATGCCAGTCGTATTCAAATTGCGATTTGATGATATTTTAATGTTCATGAAGTAAACTGCAGGTTAAAAGGTCATACACTTAAGTGATGATTTTTTTTCCAAAGCTTTAAATGATCAGGTTGGTTGTTCTGCGAATTAGTGGCTTAATAAAGTTTCACTTTAGCCCAGTCTTTGCAGTAAATGGGATTCATTCATGGAGATTCTGAATATTTTTGCAAAATAACAAGATCTTTTTTTTTTTCTATTGAAACGTGAGCAAGATATGGCTGTATGTTATTTTATATTCTAGCTGCAGTTGCAACGGGTGCGGACAACTGCAAACCTGTGCGGATTTTGTTACTTATCAGCTAACATACTGACTCATTCCAGTATAAGCACATCTTCCGACGTAGATTTTCTTTTTTGTTCCCTGTAGATTCCCATTTCTTCATGGATTATCTTCGCCAAGAAGTCTTAATGAAATCAAAGGTCTTTGTGATGAGGTCCTAGCAGTTCGTGATGTTGAAGCCTGCAGAGGCCCTGACGAGTCGTGTAACTCTGACAGACCGTAGCCACGAGGAGGATACAGGAATCCATCCAAACAGATGGATCTAAAATATGTTGTGAAGAAGTGTCTCTCGTCTTAATGGCACTCTGTGGACGCCATCTGGTGGACGAGGGGTGAAAATAGCAGGTTCACCTTATATATTTGTTACTCAACACAGCTAATAAAAGAAGGCGATCAATCAGATGTGATAAGGCATTAACACAATGCACAAAACATTTTATGTACATTTTAAATAACTTTATTCTGTAAGAATTCTCAGACACGTTTAAGAAATGTGGGGATGGTTTTTGTTTTATACAATTCCACTTTGAATAAAATATGATTTTTTTTTCAAATTGCATTGGGTGGCTTTTGAAACAAACACCTGAAATTAAATATTTACAAAATCCCATACCAACTCTATTGGAATTTATTTTGACAGTATTCTTGATCCTGTGTGTTATGACTCCACCATCCCCACAACCACATTTTTTTTTAAACATTTTAATTGTATTTTTTTTTAAATGGGTACAAAATAAGCCGTTTTACATTTCAATCAAGTCTTTTTAATTCCATCTTCATATTGCTCATGATGCGGGAGTATGTACAAGGGAAAGGGGAAGACGTGTGTCATGTGATCTGATGCGGAGCCTCCAGCATCTCCATCAAAAAGGTGTCAATAGGCGTGTCCCCAATTAGCTTGAAGAAGAACAGATGCTCCAGACATTTGAGGCCGATGGAGCGCAGGGCAGGCAGGCGCAGCAGCAGTTTGGCAAACCTGAGAATAATAAAAAGCCGTGCCAAATAGTGAGGCGTGAACAACTGAGCTTTAAACTCACTTCCACACATGTTCAAAGTTGTTTAAAAAAAAAAAAAAAAAAAGCTTTTACAAAAAAAAGGCAGATTTTATACACACTCACTAGCCACTTTGTTAGATACACCTGTTCACCTGCTTTGTAATGCAAATATCTAATCGGCCAACCACATGGCAGCACCTCTGCATTTATGCATGTAGACATGATCAAGATGACCTGCTGAAGTTCAAAATGAGCAATAGAATGAGGATGAAAGGTTACAATCATCTCTAGGGTTTGCAGAGAATGGTTCAAAAAAGAAAATATATGCATGGGAGCATCTCTGAATGCACAACATATTAAACTTTAAAGCAGGTGGCCTACAGCAGCAACAAGACCACACCGGGTCACCCGCTAAGTGACAGGGC
The DNA here is from genome assembly GCA_015106755.1 of Etia nguti. NCBI lineage: Eukaryota > Metazoa > Chordata > Actinopteri > Cichliformes > Cichlidae > Etia > Etia nguti. The sequence goes on along the minus strand of VUQG01021639.1, from coordinate 20,313 downwards.
GTCACCTAAATTGAACCACAGAGGAACGGAAAAACAATGTCTCATGTAATAAGTCACAATTTCTACTGCGACATTAGAATAATAGGGTCAGAATTTAGTGCAAACACCATGAAAACGTGGATGCATTCTGCCCTGTATACAATTCAGCCCGCTGTTGGTGGTAGTGTGTGTGGGAGATATTTTCCTGGCACATTTTGGGCCCCAACTGAGCATCGCATTAAACACCACTGCTTATCCAAACATTGGTGCTGACTATATCGATCCCTTACTGACCACAGTGTTCCTATTTTCCGATGACTTTTTCCAGCAGGATAAAACGCCATAGTCACCACAGTCACCGGATCTCAATCCAATAGAGCACCTTTGGGATGTGGTGGAACGTGAGAATCCCATCATGGACATGCAGCAACTATGTGATGCCATCATGTCCATATGGCCCAAAATCTGAGGAATATTTCAAGCACCTTAAACATGTGCTATGAAGACTTAAAGCATATCTGAAGGCAAAAGAAAGTCTAACCCACTACTAGCAAGATATTCCTAATAAAGAATATAGTGAGTGTATATAAAGATTTTTTTTTTTAATAAATATTGTAAACATCTTACTTTTCATGAGACAAATACACAGTAAGCCATTTGAAAGAAAGTCAAGCTAGTGTTACATTTACCTTTCAAAAATCAATTCTTTGTTCACAGAGACTTATGATTTAGATTAATAAATAAGAATAAGAAAAAAGTAAGAAAAAGTATTACTGTGGCACACTTCATGTGTTGCAGTGGTGGTCGTTTTCACTGCCGGGCTGTGACATGTTATTTTCACTTCACATTCAGTATTTTCACTTCAATTGTGTGCACTTTATGTCATAATTTAACCAGTAAAGATTTTTTGAGTGCAGTGGAGTAATATTTTTGATTATTATTTTCTCTCTCAATTAAGCATCCTTTCTGCATCTCAGCTGTGATGTGTTGAGTTTTCAGGAAGTTTCTAGTGTGTGCTTTTATCTCTAATACCTGTTGCTCTCAATCAGCTCCCAAATAAAAAAAAATACAATTAATGGCAACAATCTGCAGTTACAAATAGCGTTATCGGCCTACACCCTTTTAAATTTACTGTTGTGGTCAAGCAAAAGCGTTTTACTTGCATAAGAGCTGTGTACTAATATAATGCAAGCTGCCATCCTTATTATTCTTTACAACCAATGCAGCAATGAAACAGCAGTGTTTAAAAATGATGGATGTTGTAATGGAACATTTCCTACCTGCCAGGCTGGTCCGGGTACTTCTGTTTTGTATACGACTCCAATGAAGCATAGACCTTTTCTCTCAGCCCCTCAACCTCTGATGGGTTAGACAAACCTTTTGCATCTGGAAAAAAAGACCCAAAACAAAACACACAATTCACTCTGCTAGTTTGTGATTGAATGGGGTCAATTTCCTGCAGCCTGTTTGTGATAATATGGCTGTTAACTGTGAACAAAAATCATAAATCTGTTGTTCCAAATCTGCTGCTGTCTAACAATACAGAAATTCACATGAACTACATAGAGTGTATTCCATTTGAAGCTAAAAGTCTGAATTTCAGAGTTCTCAGCTTTCAATCTGTGCAAATACTGTTGTATATTTTTGATTCACTAAATAAGCCATATACAGAACACTGTCCAGGCCCTAACCATAAATGTGTTGCTGTAGTGTTTTCCAGTTTAAAAAAAACAAACACAAAAAACAAACAAACATTATCTTGTATCGCTAGTGTGGTATGAATGGCTCTACCTTGCTAAGGAACAAAATAAATCCTGTTTTTCCTTGCTTTTCTGACTTCCCTACTGGAACGCACTCAACTTGAGAGTGATGTCAGTCCCAGCTCCTACTTCCAAGGGAAAATGAATGCATCATTACATTTAGAGTCCAGCCAGAACCTCATAAATTTTAAACAGACATTCAGAAATTCCTCCACAAATAGTGACCTAATTGCTGCAGGATGGTTATTTAACTGATTTATGTGACACAGGTGCTCAGCAACGTTGTTTTTATATAGGAACGTAACCAGAATGCAACCAGTTTAGGGTCCCCTATCGCAAAGAGACATAGATGAGCTATGCTAAAATGCACATCAGTCTGCATTTATAAATTAGAAAGCAATTATTGGCAAACCTTTGCCAATCTGCCTGATTGAAGTCGGACAACGATTGGAACAAACAGGGCGTCTCCTACCAAGACACCTGTGCAATCACCTTTCAGTTGAAAATGGTTGCTGCAGCTACTTGCAATCAGCAAAAAGAATCAGTGCAATCACCAGGCAAACACTGATTTTTCTTGATATAAAGTAGATTTCTATCCTATTGTCTGAGTGAGCCATTAGGGATACATGGGTGCACAGTAAAGTCTCTCCAACTAGCCATTAATTATGATGACCAACATTACATTTGACAAATATGTTCAAATGAATTTCATGGATCCAGTATAGTGATTCTGCAGTTACTAAAATAAGCAGTGAAATAACACAACTGAGAAATGTCTGTGAAAATGCTGTTTTGGGTGGTATGTAACGGTCTCAAGAGGCCACACTGACCTGGATTGAAGAGGACAATCGCTCGCAAGCAGCCGAGCTCCGTCTTATCCATCTGCATATCTTTCATTTTAGAAACTAACTCTGTCAGTACTCTGGAGGGAATCAAGAAAGAAACAACGACGAGTCACAAAAATAGGCCTGAATTAAATCAGTATAATAATTAGAATAATTTCTCAGTAAATCATTTGCATTTGTACACAAATATGTACTCAGCTTAAATGACAAGACACTGAATGAATGCAGTTAAGACATTAGTAACATTTACAGCCACTTAGCGGGTGGGGGGGGTTTGCCTCCAACCACAAAATACACAGAATTAAGAGGTTAATAATGAAGTAGTCTAAACGTCACATTATTTTCTCTTTTTGCCTCATCTTTCAATGCTTCCTACCTGTCAAAGATGGAGCCAACTCCAGCACTGTGGGCGCTGCTTCTGTGGACGTGAAGACCTGTTGCCAGCAGGATACCGTCTTTGACCGTGACCGAGCGATGCGAGAAAGAGGCAATTAGTAGCTCATTCCAGCCTGGACACAAAAAAAGGAAGAAGAAAAACGAGTGACATCTCGATCCACTCGTCTCCTTTATATATCCTTAAAGCCCGTCTTTAGTTTGTGTAAATTAAATACACAAAACAAGTTCTGTGATTTCCCTGCTTGCATAAAATTAATTATCCATTTTGTGACTTTTTCACTTTATCGTCCTGGCATGTGTTAAATCTCCTCCCAGCAGAGGCCAGCACTGGCAGCAAACTGCACTGCTGGGACTTTGCAAATGGTCCAGTTATTTTGGTTTCACTGCTCCATTAAACTAGATGTTACAAAAAAAACAAAAATGTGTTGAGCAAGTGTAAGATTTAAATAGACTGCCTGACATGGGCTCAGCAAGTACTCTGAATGAAAATACTACACAAAAAGTGAGGGGGAAAGGGAGGATGAAAGGACTGTTTACCCTTGCAGGAAATTGCTGTGTATGAGTGTGTGGTTTGATATTTAATAATAATAATAATAATAATAATGTATACTTTATTGATCCCCGTGGGGAAATTCCTCTCTGCATTTAACCCATTCACTCAGTGAAGCAGTGGGCTGCCATTGGGCGCCCGGGGAGCAGCGTGTAGGGACGGTACGTTGCTCAGGGGTACCTCAGGGTAGCCGTTCAGGGAAATCGAACCCCTGACCTTCCGATCACGGGGCCAACACTTTACCTACTGAGCTATCCCTGCCCCATTTGTGTGATAATAAGCTTGCCGCATGCACTGGTTTGTGTTTGCGTGTCTACCTGCTCGTAGTAAGATGACCTGGTCATCGAGGGGGAGCTCGGAGAAGTGCGGGATCCTTTTCGCCCACTCCACCAAGGTGAAAAGCTGTTTGTCTGCTGCTTGGCAGATATTGGTGACAGGGTCATTGGTCTGGAGAAGAACACGGAGGACAAATGCCAGACCGATTTAATGTGATGGTAAGCACTGTTAGTGACATCTAAACTTTTTCTAGAAACCGCTGGTAACCAGGTGCAGGAGTGGCTATTTTTGACTCTTTTTAAACCAACAATTTCCTCTCATTCATTGTGGTGGTTTTCGTACAATCCTAAATTCTACATACTGAAGAAGGGAAATATCTTAAAGCACAATTCGATCCAAGTTCCGCACAGCTTTTAAATTGTGGCTCTGTTACCCAGCCCTGTCGGTTTTACAATTTATTTAAGTGCTTGAGCTCATATCCAGTAAATTGCCAAATCAGTGTTAACTTAATTTGTTTACTAACTTCTCAGATTTAAGAGTTAGTTTTGGACCAGAGCAACTCGGCAGCTCAGCTACATTATCTCGACAGATTAACGCAGGAGATTATGACAACAGCACAAAGTAGCTTGTCAGAATTTTGGAGCGATACTAAAGCCTAGATTTATTCCCATAAACTCCTCAGCTTGTGTTATTTATATTCAACTGACCCAATTCCATCCGGTCCCAGCTTCACGCTCCAAACTATTTAGCCAAGCTTGTGTGTTTATGTTTATAATAAGATCAGTATATCTTAATAGCGCAGCACATCTCAGCATCTAGTTTCTCCCCAGAAAAACTGCCCCAGATTCATAATACAAACAGTGAAAGAGACATGGACCAGTGTCTGTATTACTTACCGAGTTCCCGGGGCTGCCGTCGCTGTACGTCTCTGTTTTGGGTTCTACAGCCAACTCAGCATCCAGGATCTTGTCCACAGGCATGTCCTCATTGAAACTGCTGGTGGATTCTACCTCATTCTCACCACGCTCTTTCCCACGCTGCCTCTCTTCCTGCACCGCTGCACACAGACACACAAAGAAAACCCACATATTTAAAGTACAACACACAGCATTTAAACATCCTGAATTAGTGACTAGAAAATACGTAATATTAGCAGTCTTAACTCCTGGCAGATAACACAAACCCACCCCCCCCCAACCGATTGCGACAGATATCTGCCCCTCCCTGAGCCTGGTTTTTCCTTCCCAGTGTTGCCAAGTACTTGCTCATAGGGGAACGTCTGAACATTGGGATTTTCTCTATTCTTGTAGCGTCTTTATCTTACAATATTAAGCGCCTTGAAGCGACTCTTGTGGTAATTTGGCGCTATATAAACATTCAATAAACAAAACTGAATTGACCTGAAAATTATAGTTATACTGTAAGACAAAACCACATGATTTTTTTTTTAATATGCAAAAAGTCACATATTGTTAAAAGTTCTAACCAACCTTTTTCTAACCCTCCATACACACCTTCTCTTTTCATGCCCATGGCCAGGCACTTCTGGTAGCGGCAGTATTGGCAGCGGTTTCGCTGGCGCTTGTCAATGGGGCACTCCTTGTTATCTCGACAAGTGTAGCTGAGATCTTTGCGCACGGTCCTCTTGAAGAAACCTTTACATCCCTCACAGCTGTATACACCATAGTGCTTCCCTGAGGACAATGAAGCCACAGGATCAATATTGTTTAGGACCACTATTCAGCTTGCATCACAGTGCATAAAGTGTGATGTTCTCACTGGCTTGTAGACTAATATTTGGGCACATTTAGAATTAGGATTGGAAATGTGTTAACTTATTTCTGTATAACAGACAACCTACTTGTAACAACATACCAATAAAAGATATTTGCAGAAACATACGGCACAAATCCTGACAAAATACTTAACGAACGACTTCAAACAAGTCCGTCTTTGTCTGCTATCTGTTCTCATCTGGGCGGGGGAGTTGTGGTGGTGAGTGGGAGTGTAAATATGCTTGCCCATCCCTCTCCTCCATCCTTACACCCTAACATTACCTGAGGAGCGGTCCCCACAAATGGCACAGATGTGCTTTGACATCCCTCCCGGGCTCGTACACTGGTAGTTGATGTTTCCCAGATTCTGTAGGCCCGGCGGAGGCTTGATGTCCTCTGAGCTGCTAACACTGTTCATAGAGTTCATCTGCAGATGACAGGAAGAGAGAAGCGAGAACAAAGAATTAAAGCTGAAGTGGCCAGAGCTGAACGGAACAGAGCAGAGGAGGAAGCAGAGGGGAAGTAAGAGTGAAAAGTTTGTGGTAGTCTCATGACACTCTCTCCCTTCCCCTATTTTCTCATTTTGTCTTCCGCTCGCTCATATTTTTTTTTGTTTCCCCACCCACACACTTTATTGTGAAAGTGTCTTGGTATGATCACATGCTCAGCCTGTAGGAGGGGCTGAGGCTTGTCATACAGGTTTTTTAATGTTTGCTGAAGGGGAGAGTCGCAGGAAGGGGGAGTCACGTGGAGCAGGTGCAGTTCTCAAACTCAGCAGCAGAGGGAACTCATGCTGAATTTCATGCTTTATGATGACAGTTGGCATTTCTGTTAGACCTCTAATGAAGGCCAAATGTATTTTATCTGCCTTTTAAAAAAAAAAAAAAATCATAAGCAGTGCTTACAGCTGCTTTTAACCCCAAGTAGATGCACAATAATGCACAGTTTAATTGACATGATTTATATCTCTTACTACAACTTAGGGTTTCGCAGCTGATCCCAAAATACCCCATGAGATATACAAGTAACTCCCAAATATGGTACATCAAGACTCCAAACCACAAAGTATGGCTAATTTAGACTCTTAAATGAGAAATAAATGTTTCCAAAAAAGAGCAACAAGTTAAGCTTCCTTTGATTTCCTCATATCTGCTTCTTTCTCTAATCATCGTCCAGCCTGTCGATCCTCTCTCAGAGACGAGACACATGGAAAGCATATTTGCGGGATCTTCAGATTCTAACCAGAAAAAAAACAAGCTTGGCCTACATATACCTTGTAAAATATGATGCAGCATGATATACAGTATAGGACATCATTCTGACAGATGCTATCACTTATTTACAAAGTGCACTCTCAATATTCTGTAATGGCAGACTGAGCTTAGGACTCTATGTCCATGAATTTACGGCAGAGACCATCACACAAGAGTGTTTCTTTTTGTTGTCATTCAGTTTAATGTCAGCATGCTGGTTGCCTGCAGGGAGACGGTCACACCCTAAATAAGCTTTCAGCAACAGCGTGCTTGCTTATTGGCAAGTCTGTAGAGAGCAGCTTTTCAGCGTAGCGTACAGTTTTCATGATTAATTTCGCATGACCTGAAAAATAAGTGTTTTTAAAACTGTTGTTTAGACAACATGCAGCTTTACACAGACAACAGGATGCTGTAGAAAAGGGCTACAAGCACTGCATATGGATTATTGATGCTTCATACATTCTTTATTCAACACATGGTATAAAGAAAATACTGCATGAGACATGCAAGGTTTGCTGAGTGATGCATTTGTTTGTTTTTTTTAATTTATATGTAAAGGTTTCTGTAAAATGAAAATAATTTTGAGTAAATTTTTGCTGATTGATGAATTCATTAAATCACTGATTATTTAACTGATCAGAAAATCAGTTATCCGCTACCCCAAAGCAGATGTGATGCCCACTCCCTTAATGTAAAACTCAAAGTCAGACAGTCATCCAAATAAATGAAATTTACACATATAATTTCTCCTTGTAATTAAAATAATGATTTCACCAGACTTTAAGCTATAATAATGAATTTGCCTATGTTGCCCCGTGTTGCTAACACCGTCATGTTCGTGATCTTCACTTCACCTATGAAAAACATACATTACATGATAAAATGACCTGCCAGCAGCTTTGTTTTTGGCAAGCAGCGAAAAAGCCAAAATTCCTATCATAAAATGTATATCATCGCCTGCTATTCCCAACAGCACTGGCCTAAATCTAGCCTGGGAAGCACCACATGCATCAAAACATCTTCATTTCTGTTTGTATGGCTGACTGTCAAATCACTGAGCTTAAAAAGTGCAGCAGAGCTCCTGTGACGTAAAGAGCCTTGGTATTATTAGTATATACCTAAATGAGCAGAAAAAAGTAAAATAAATAAATAGAAATATCCGCAAAGGAGGAAGGAGAAACCAGGAAAAATTAGGTTGCCTTATCTCCATCTTCCAGGAATCCATTAAGGGGCCAATAGTGAGACTGTGTCTTATATGTCCTCTTCCATGAGTATAGTAATTCAGAACTCATGGATGACCTTTAGGAAGAAAAGTTTAAAGGTCAGCAGAAGGGTAGAAGAGTGAGAGAAAAGCCAAGGTATGCCTGCCAAACACATTGGATATGGCTAACCTTCAAAGTCCTGTCTGCTGGAGGAGATCCCAAGCAATAAAGGCACATGATCACCAAAAAACATGTTATTTAATACATGTGCACCTTGCCAAAAAAACTAACAGTTCCTGCAAGTAGTATTTGCATTCTTGACTACTTAAAAACACACAAACTCTGCTTCAAAACACATTTTCTGGTATTTCCAAAAGGGGTTCTGAGTGGTGCATATTTTTTACTTTTACCTGGCTTAAGAGTTAGCTTTGACACAGAATGGTGAAACAAGAACAAACATTTCAAATATAAATGCAAAAAAAAAAAATCCTGTCATGATAATTTCATGGATACATAAAAGCAACTTTATACTCAAGCCATTTAGGGAAATAACAATTCATTGTTATCTTCTGACAACCAAACACCCCCACATGTCTCACCTGTGGACTGCTGAGTGGTCCGAAGTTCATGTTGGGAGTAGACTGCAGCGATACAGAGGGCGAGCCTAGAGAAGATGTAATAACTGGATAGGGAGAGGCCAGGCCGTTCATTGGTGAGCCCAAGGTGGACATGGGGGACGGTAAGGGCCTGGAGGTGCTGATGACTGACGGGTGACCCACCATGCCGCCCATCGAAGGGGGGTGGATGTGGGCTGTACTCATCGGCCCTGTAGAGTCTGGAAAGAAAGAAAGTGCAGGTTGAAAAGAACAAGCAAATGCTTCGGATTTAGGAGTTAAGAATAAAGGAATTAGGAAGGTACACCTACACAAACAAATGCATCCATGCTATCACACATGCTGTGTTCTTTGTCAAGACTGTACTTGGAGCAGACACTGCTTGTCATAGGCAATATCTAAAGCCACTTGAACAGCAGACTATTTAAAGGTGATTCTAATATATTCTAATATATTTGGTCTTAGGAATGACCTATTAATCTGGGAACTTTGTGTATTACGAAAATCAAAGTATCCACCCAAGGCCAGTTTTTAGCTGCATCCAAAATAAACTGCTTAAATCTAAAATGCATGACTTTCAGGGTATTGGGTGACAGTGTAACAAGCTTGAAACCAATACCGACTTGTCTGACTTCATGAAGCTGAACTGGATACCACAGATTTGCTGAATCACACATACAATAGACATAAAACTAATAAATAGAGTCTAATAAATTTAAATAAAATTAAACCCCATCAAACCCCTGTTAGCTATCAAGTCTCCACCAACTTGGAGAAGAAAAAAAAATCTGGCTCTGCTATAGTGTGTCATTTGGTACTGGGCTGATGTGTACAGTGTTTTTTTTTCCTGAAACAATATTTATATAACGAAGAGTGACCTGAACAGTAAAGATGTGGAGCATAAAACAAAACTGATGATCAGGATAATGCTCTACAGTCAGATGACAGAACTCAGTGGATTGTTCAAAAAGGACCTCTCTATATTACCATTAGTCATTTGATTCGTTTATATAAAAATTAGCTTCAAGGTTTGAGACAGTTTAAAGGTTCCACATGAATGAATGCACTAAATAATCACACTTTAAAATGTAGAGTCTAGCAACTGACAAGATGATGTTATCTAATTAGAATCCAGGTTTGGATTATATATTGCTGGCCAGTGGTGCCATGTGTCCTTTTGCAGTGTAAATTTAGCGACACAGAGTGAAGCCCATCTGATTTTGGTCACAGGATGCTGACTTTGCTCGGCGGCCATTGATGTAAACTGACAGGCTGGCATTTACATAGATGACCTACTTAGAAAAGCTGTCAGTCAGCTGGGTAACAGGGCATGGTGTGTAATTTCATGCATGTGTTGTAGCTGCGAGTAACAAATTCAGCAAATAGCATTCTATATACATATGGTATGTACAAGCAAGGGACCAAGACACGTCTTTACACATTCATTATATTTACAAATGCCACAGGCTATCATAATACAGACAGATGCAATAAGCAGTACCCCTCTGGGCTAATGGCGATGACTCAATGACATGAACAAAACTGGGTTTTCTTGAGTAAAATGCTACTGATGAAGAGTGACAGACCACCACATGCACATAAACATTTGGATAAGTCTGCAGAAGTTTTTGGTTTTTTGTCAGTGTATAGCCCCTACCCCCATTTACACACAAAAACACACACACACAAACTCAGTGTGAAACTGGGCCCTGCGCCACTGTTCTTAGTTAAATGTCACATTCTTGTGTCCTGTGTGCGTCTATAAAGCTGGGTTGTGGCATGATGGCACAGACACGCAATGAACAGCACCTGTGTTTTGGGTTTCTTATAATCTTCAAAGGTCTTTTTTTTTTCCTACATCAAAGCCGAACTGGGTGCCCGGAGAGATCCCCAAGGGAGGGTTCAATGTCTTTTTGTCACCACTACTAATAACCTAGATCTCCAGTGTCAAAAAAATACACTTATTTAACTTTAAAAGTTGAAAGTTTAAAAGATGATTATGGATTATGCATTTTCCAACATTTATCGCTTGAAAGTGCATTTAGCAGAGATTCACAGTTGTAAGCAGATCTGAAAAGTTGCTAAAAATACCGTAAATAACAAGAAAATGCTAGTGATCAATTAAAATCATGAGTCAAAAACAGCGTGACTACAGCATGACCCTTGAGATGCTGGAGATTAGCCAGGCAGCAAGAGCTGCAGCTAGTCGATTTGTTTGCCTGGTTTATTGTGAAGTCTCATTTAACACACAGTTACCAATAAAGTGCAGGTACTAGCTTCTCAAAAGTAAAGAATTTGATGCTTCCCCCTATCTTATGTGACAGTAAAGTGATTATGTCTAAGGATTGCTGGACTGTTGACCAGACAAAACAAGACATCTAAAAAAAATCTTGCAAGATTTTAAAGACTCTGAAGGGAAATTTTCACCATTTTTAAAAATGATTTACCACAGAAAAGATTCTGACAACTAATCAACAGTACAAAAAAAAAGTATCAGCTATGACCCAGACCTCGCTGTGACTAGTCTGTGATAATCTTAAATCAAAAGAGCCATCTCAGCTCCTCCTGTATGTCATAATTAGATCTGAATTGTATGTACTTGTCAGCACTCTTTCAAAAGCATGTTCTTTTTCCAGGCTTTTAAATTTATTGAGTACATTTTAGAGTTCATCAAAAATATCAGCGTAGAACAAGAGTTTTCCTGCTCCCACTGAATGAAACCCTCTATATATAATGTTTGGTCTGTAATTATTATTTGTAATCTCTGCTTTTGAAGTTTGCATTATCTTATTTATTTTGAATTTTACAAATGTTACATTCCTGTCATCGCTTTTTCTGCAGGCCCCTTTAGTAATGTTGTCACTGTGACTTGAAATGGAACACACACATATAAATTAAACTTGGTTTTCCTTATCTGAACTGATAAAAATGTGTCAAAAATGCTAAACGCTAATGCTGCTAATCTGTTTGTTTATCTAATTCTGGGGGAAAAATTGTGTCACAATTTGTTTTTGACCTTTTTGACCTGAGAAAGTTTGTGACTTCAGTTTTAAGGCTTTACTCAGAACAACTTGTCGAACATTTTGAAACAGTTTTGAAATGTTGCTGTGATATTTAACCTTTAGCACCCATTTATACCACATTAAAGGAACTGGTGACTCTGAGTAATGAAAGACCATTGCGCTCAAATATGAAGAAATTGTGAAAAAGGGAATAATGTCATATTGTCGGGCTGGATGCAGCACTTTCTGTACAAAGACACACAGTAAGACACAGCTGGCCATTCACTCCCTCTCTGTACGCAAAGGAACAGATGTTGTGCAACTTCCTGTTTAGCAGTGAAACTATATCCTCCACCCCCTTCTTTACTCGCCCACTTTCTCCAGTCCTCCACGAATGATCCCTGGCAGGCAGAAATGGATTGGGGCCTTCCTCTCTCTCCCACAGAGCTGAATGGATAAAAGAAATATACTTCACACTCCAGGATGTTACAAAATGCACTACATAGATTGAAATTCAACTATGTGGCAGTGTTCCCAACTTTCCCGAGTGCATTTTCATCCAATCAACACTCTTATGTAATAGACGTCCACTGTACAACATGTTCTGTGTCTGATTTCGTGCAATGGCCCCTCTTTTATGTGCATGACAAATTCCCTTTGGGGTTCATAAAGATCCATTCTATTCTAGTACGGAGTGGGAGATATGGCAACAGGGTACTCCAGCAGCCAATAGTTTGGCAACGTGCTCTGAAGACCAACAAGAGTAGATGTAAAAGATAACATGAGGATGAAAATATGGAGAGAAATGAAAAATAAAGTAGGTAGAACGGTGGATAGACAAGCTGTAACTAGAAACTGAACAGAATTTCTACGCTGCAGTTCTATTTGTGACCTGAAAGTTCAAATTTCCTGCTTGTCTGGAGACAGGGGCTGTGTAAACTCTGAAAACCAACATACATGTTTGACACAACACTAACGACAAATCTTCGCTCAGATCTGAGTGTGTTCGTGGCTGCATTACACAGGGGAAAAGAAAAGCACATGGACAGTCAGCTGGTGGGATGCCTAAAAGAGAATTGCTAGAGAGGTGAGCATGCTTTGGGAAGGGCGTGTGCATGTTGTGTGTCTGTGTGTAAGCAGGCCAACATGCTCAGTGGAGGAAGCACAAATGGGCCCCGAGGGGCTCAAAGAAGCCTATCCTTGAATGACCCACCTCAACTGGCAGTCCAATCTAAGTCACTTCCACAACAAAGACTCTTAAATGCACAGACTATATTCTACCATAGTCCTGCCATTCATTTTGTGGTACAGAAATGTATGTTAGCAGTCTGCAGCATTCACAAATATGCCGTTTAACTTTTCCCTCTCAGTCTTGCCTAAACCTATACAACGCTTCAGCAACTCAAGCATCTATCTGAGAGCAAACAAACAGAGCAGTGAAGGGCACCTTTGAACACTAGTGTCGCAAATCAAAGGTCACTTGTTACCAAACTCCTGAGCCAAGTTCAAAAGAGTTTTCTGTCTGCAGCAGCGCAGGTCTCTACTAATCGTTCCCAGAAATTACTGCACTGAGGGGGATGCAGGACTCACACAATAACCTGCTAAAATACAGCTTGATCCGACTTTGTGATGAAAGGCTCCTAAAAATTGACCCAGTGTAAATGATAGCTTCTTTTAGCTAGAAATGTAACCCATAAAGTTATACAGCACATCAGCCTATTTTCATTTTAGCTCCCTTTTGATATGCTTATTGTGTTTGAAAGATCTTTGAATGTAGAGTGATTGCACAGTTATCAACAATAACAAAACAACAACGAAAGTATTATATTAAACTAACCTGTACAAACCATGTCCACGCACATCAAGATTGATTTTTCCTGTGGTCTTTGGGAAATTGGGATTAGTACTTTTCTCCTTCAAGGCATTTTTATAGACTAACCACTTAACCAGACCAATGAATACTAACAATAATTCTTAATATGACCTTTACTGAGGTTAAACAAGATCACATTATTCTTTTTCCTTGCATGCAAAAAAATCCAAACATCATCATCAAACTGCCTCTGCTGTGTCAGATGATCATATTTACTTTGAAAGCCAAAGGAAGGAATACCCAAAGCCACAAACACACCACATTGATCTGATGATCAACAGGTTTAAAGAAGCATCACAAACCACAAACCCTCTAAATCCCTTGCAGTTAATTACTGGGTTGTAACTGGATGGAGCGCTGCACTGAGTGGTAATTCAATAAGACCAAACTAATAATATCTCCCGTCTGGAGAGCAGACCAGCACTGGGAGTGCACAGTGAGGGGATGACGGTGTGGGAGCAGAAAACCCACTCCTAAATGACAACATAAACCTCAATATCTATCACATGCACCCCAACAAAAAAGAATCCTCAGCATCTGGATCGATTTGTTCAATACCCGTCTATTCTATATGTGTTTTTATGCAAAATGAGTTAAAGTCTGTAGATGACAGTGCCGTGACCAAATGACATAGAACAGAATGCATCCTAAAGTAATCAGACGGACAGCCTGAGGAGCTCATTAGATTCAGTGAACATGTAATTAAGAAATCTCCGCGCTGCCAGTCCGGCTCATTTGCGCTGGCTGCGAACCATCACACTCACTCCTTGCATGCACACATACTCGCTCACACTAAAAGAGGGGGGAAAAAAACCCCACAAATAGTCTGTACACACCAGCATAAAATCACCACCCTTTTAACATTCATTTCTTGACTAAATGAGGTTGATGTCTGATCAATTGTGTCAGTAAATCCTCTTATCCCCGGGTAAGTATGTGCAGCTCAGCAGGCCAGCTGTCAAGAAGGTGGGAGGCCCGGGGAGGAGGGGACTGAGAGCCGAATAGACCCAGGGAGGAAGGAAGGTAGCAACGGATGGCTGGCTGGATGGCTGGCTGGATGGCTGGCTGGGGGAGGGCACTGCTCTCCTTCTCTTCCCAGCCCTCATGATTCCACTAACACTACCACCACACACTCCTAATCGCCCCGCCTGTGCGAGGACATTAGATCATGAGTTGAGAAAAGCTTCTGTTTATTTTCTGCACAGCTGTGATTTTAGGAGATACAAATGGTTGCTGGTGATAGAAAATGAAGATACAGTCCACTGTTACATAAGCAACACTCTGTCCAAAGCTGCTTCAAGGACACCTGTTCCATTTTTGTACTGCTTTGTCAGCCAAAATTAATACCGCTCATTTTACCAGCAGAACAGATGTTACAGTTGCGTGTCATTCCTGTCTTGTTGGAAACATAAAGAAAAGTTGTGTCCATAAAGGCTTACGGCTGTGACAACATAAGGGCTTCAGATAGTGAACTTCTCTGACCCCAAATTCGGCCCTGTGAAACCCTCTAGTGAAATCAAATATATTTCTGAACAGAAAAGGAATTAACTCTTTCCCCCATTTCTTTCAGTTTCCCTATCGCAAGCATTCATACAAGCAAAGCAAATTGTTTGGAAAGTACATATACTGTTTTCCCACAGGCAGATCACATTTGTAGTTCTCTTAAATCAAACACAAACCTGCCACTGGGAGAATTTTTTTTTTTTTTTTTTTAAACATAGGCCCACAGAGAATCGATGAGGAGCCCAGAACTGAGACAGACTGTTTTGCAAGTGATAAAAGTTTGGAACTTAAACAACACGAGCTAACACAGAACAGGCTGACCAAGCAGTCCTGGAAAACAAACAAACAGCTGGACCAAAAGTCCCAATGCAAATTGAGCATCCGCCCTTTTGGCTTCGCCTGCTGAGGTAACTCAAATTAGTTCCTAGAAGTAGTCGTTCACTGTTACAGGGGGCAATGGAGATATAGCCATGTGCTGTTGACATGCACACACAGACACACAGAATACACACAAACCCATTCATCTCATGCTGTGACTCTGGGAGTGCGACCAGGCTGACCTGACCTCTTGAACTGAAGACAGATCCTAGAAAGAGAGCGACACTTACACCAGCTTTCTAGATCCTAGAAAGACAGTCGGATTTACACCAGCTTAGCAGCCAGAGTTAACACAGACAGTCTGGTCTTGGGGTACCGTATCACATTAAAAACAATGTGTTCTTTGTGGCCATATACAGAAACAAACAAAAGACCAATCGGGAAATGAGAAGAAAAATGCTAAATGACAAGAAGCAAGGCAGTGATAGGATTAAGTTTCTAAGCCATAGCCATGTTAACGGCTTTGCTTTAAGTTAACTGCTAAAGTCAGGCAAGCTGCTGGTTATTCAGGCATGATGCTAAGAGGTAACACATTTAGCACAACAAAAAAAAGTTTTCAAAAAAAAGGATTCGCTCCCTCAGAAAAACTACACTGTACCCCTTTAACTACAAGCAGCATTTCACAGCATTAATCTTCTAAAGATTATTCTTAGCTATGATTTAGTGCACGTTGCCAAAGCAACTACAATGTGAAAATAAAATCACAGAAATATCTTCAAAGTTAGCATGGAATCAAATTTATGTAAACCCAGTGCTTGGTTGCTTTAGAAGTTCCTATAAACTAATCGCTTTTTCAGACATGGAAAATCAATATGAAACCATATGGTGACTCCGGTTTAATGGCATATCAATCAATTTGTACTGGACTGTTGAAAAACATGCAAAACTGCCAGCATTTATTAAGCTATAGTCCTGTTGTTAGTTTAAGTTTTATTGAATTGCTCCTGATATTAAATAGGCAACACTGTATTTCATCAGCATAGCTGAAGCTCAGCTTAATATGGATTTAATCACAGCTTTGTCGAATGTCCTGCGGTGCTTTTAATGAATGACCAGAAAAGAAAAAGCCAACCTCCCATCATAAGCATAACCATGAACATAAAACACTTGGACTGCCAGGTTGGAAAGTCTGCATTAGACTATATTACTGTCCTCAGACCACAGTTCCACTCAGGCCAAGAAAATCCACTGAACAACTTTAGTAATTTCAGGAGAATGTTTTTCTCCTGGACACCCAAAAACACAAGGGTGCTCTAAAATGCACAATTTGCAGATATATATATATTCTCTAGACAGAGAAGCCACTTAATAGGCTAACTACAGCATGTGTTTAGCTGAGCTCACACCAATGCTTCCCACACCTCTTCAGGAAGGACAGAAAGAAAAAAAAAAAGGAAACAAACACATCACCGAGACTGTTGATGGAAGGGTGATGGGCAGTTAGACACAAATGGAGAAAGAAAGTGGGATGGAAAGGGCTAATAGGAAGGGACAAGTGTTGAGAGATAAAGAGACAGTGAAGGACAAGGCAAAGAAAGCTGGAAGCATCCTTTTAGACTGAGTGACAACCCCGCTGAACTCATCTGAGAATTCAAGTGAGTCACTAGCTCTTGATCCCGATCTCCAACTGCAAAACCTTGTACCTGCCACAACTTGTTAAAATGACCCAGTGATGAAAAAAGCGGGAACTAATCTGTTAGTGCAGCGAATATCCTGGCAATGGATTTAAAGATGCAGTTCCTTGCTTAAATAAATAATTAAATGTTTAGTTGTTGGTTTTTTTGCAAGGAATATATACAACATGGGCGAGAGAAGAATATATATAATATGAAAAAAAGGGGAAAAAATGGTTTAACGATCTGCAGATGCAATTGCTATGAGAGTTGTTGGTTTCTCCCCTGAAGAAAGAAATTCTAAATAACTTCATCAAAGAGTGCACAGGGATTAGAGGCATTACTCAAATGCATCTGTGCACCACTAGCTTTTCGTGCTCAAGCTTCACTTCTGTTGAAACCCACAGTACAGACGCGTTGCATCAGAACGATTCCATTTCCAAAAACACACACACACACACACTAAAGACAAAACCCAGCTACTCACAGTGACCATAACCTATTTCCCTTCCAGGGCTGCCCCCAGTTCCAGGTGATGCCACTGGATGCCACATGTCTTCAGGCGCAAATGGTAGCGCTGGAAGAACACGAGTCGCTCAGGACCAGGTGTCAGACTCAAGTGGTGGCCTGGTGGATGCTCAATCGAGCACTTTTCAGAGAAGAACGGGACGGAAGGGTCGGCGTGTAGAGGGAGGGGTGGGGGGGCCTCTGTGAAGAGCAAAAGAGGCGGAGTCCAACAGCGCCGGTTATAGGATTACCCAGATTATCCTTCCCCAGAGATCAATCCCACAGGAACTGTTTGCTGCCCGACTGCAGCACAAATCAGCTCCTCTACCGCCCACTCAACTCGTGTTTCTCCTCTCTCTTTATCTCCCCCTCTATCTATACAGAAACACCTGTTGTAGTGGTACAACCAGGAGGTCTGACCAGAGGGGGGCATGGTTGGGGGAAGTCTTGGTGGAAGGAGTTGTTTAAAAGTACAGTACAACCCGACGTTTCCAATTACTTCCTCTAAAAAGGGTTCAGGACTAAAGAGCAAGGGAAGACAGTATGAAGACACTAATACAGTCCAAAGGTTATTATATGTCAGTGACATTTCTTCACTACGTTCTTCTTTTTTTGTTTTTTTAAACATCTATCACAAATTCTCTTTCTGTTTTGCAGGTTTTATAAATGACGTGTGTTGAGTGGGTGACAAGAAGTGGTCAGAGGTTGAAGTTCTATTTTGTCTTGCCTAAAATAACTTAACACCATTCACGCTGTGAAATAACTGTGCCAGCATATACACTTAAAGGTATTGTTAGCGGCATGTTGAGTTGAGTCGCCTGTGTGAATATGTTTGTTTGTTTAACAAGTGTGATAGCATTCCAGGAAGTCAGGAATTGTCTTTTTTAGGTGCTCTAGGATAGCCAGGAAAACACAGGGCAAAGTGAAAATCCAGATGCACACACAGGCCAAAAATATACCTTAAAGGGAGCGGAGGAACAATACATGAGAAATCCTGAGGGAAGCTAAATAAACCATGCAGAGATGGATTTGATCTGCAAAAGTAACCCTTGGTGGAAGAATGCATCTACTATAGCAGGCTTTTAAAACAGGTAACCATTTTTTAGACTTAAAAATATGCATGCAAAAAGTAGATGTTCTAGTTGTTTAGTAATGACAGAGGCAAGGCGACATGTTAATATCACCACAAAATAGACCAACTCGTAAATATTAAAATGTTCCTTGTAATTTATCCCTCCGAAGTGTCGAATGTTCTTCTGCAGACATCCTTCAGATATTCAAACTGAGATATGGCACCAGAAACTTGAGGTTTTCCCAGACCTTGTGTCCATCTATTTTCCTTACGTGACTCAACAGAGCTTTCTTGCGCAGACTACCCAGCAAGTGATTGGATCGACTATACAGTGTTTAAAGGAGACCCACTAGTAACCATATACTCTCAGTGACACTCGTTTGGCTTTGTCCTCTTCCCGTGACTCAGCGGACCGACACATAAGAGGAGAACATGACGGAAGAGGAGAAACACTAGCATCTCTTTAAGAAATCCCAGAGGGAGAAATTAAAATAATGCAATCCTTCTGAAAAGCACGCTGTGTTATATTAGTGTGTCACGGCCCACATAAAATATGTGAAATTAACCCCGAGAGCCATAATTAGCAATCACAGATTTATTATGGTTTGTTAAGGCGAGGGAAGAAGATAATTGGCAGCCCTAAATTTAGGCTACATTCTTAAATCTAAACTTCTAATAATGTAATCAGCGTGCTGTCATCTCAGGAGAAAGGTTTTCCTTATGGCCTGCTCTCCCTGCCGGCAGTGATTTCTGACAGCATTGAGGACCTAATCATGTGGCATAGCCAGCTGGGTAGACTTTTATTGGAAAATACAGTGGAAAAGCAGAAAAGAGCAGGAAAATTATGCTACAGTAATGTGTGCTTCTGCTACATGTTGATGCTCTGTAGAGGTGAGACAGGAGCAGCACACTAAAATAGCACTCTCAAAGCATTAAAAATAACCAAGTGGGGTTTCCAGCATGTTCTTCATGGAGAGGTTTAATGAGATATAATGTGCTTAGCTGTTACCTGTTGCTGCTATTTGTGCACCCACAGGACAAAAAAGCACCATGAGGAATATTTTGGCTGGTCAGTCAAACTAGCATCTATTGAGTTATGAACTTCCGCTCATTAATCACACTCCGATAATAGTGTAAATGAGTTCCACAGTGCTTAAACTTTCTAAGCATGTGCTTGTTTTGGAATTGACTCCACATACATTACATGCTTCAATCTTAAATATGATCAACTTATCTCTAATAATCGGATATGTACCACAGGGCTTCAAGCTGGCAGTAGTTAAACCTTTACTTAAAAAGCCATCCCTAGACCCAGCTGTCTTAGCTAATTATAGGCCAATCTCCAACCATCCTTTCATATCAAAAATCCTTGAAAGAGTAGTTGTCAAACAGCTAACAGATCATCTGCAGAGGAATGGCTTATTTGAAGAGTTTCAGTCAGGTTTCAGAGCTCATCACAGCACAGAAACAGCTTTAGTGAAGGTTACAAATGATCTTCTTATGGCCTCTGACAGTGGACTCATCTCTGTGCTTGTCCTGCTAGACCTCAGTGCAGCGTTTGATACTGTCGACCATAATATTCTATTAGAGCGATTAGAGCATGTTGTAGGTATTACAGGTACTGCGCTGCAGTGGTTTGTATCATATCTATCTAATAGACTCCAATTTGTGCATGTAAATGGAGAGTCCTCTTCACACACTATGGTCAATTATGG